>CM035443.1:84872081-85087081 GCA_020310875.1 Ceratopteris richardii
TGCTCCTCACTCTCTATCTCTGTATGGCAAACTTGGCACCACCTCTCCTCTTAGGGGACTCTTTCTGCCACCAACTTTCTCTACACCAGATCTCCACCTTCTCCAAGAGCTTGCACTTGTGCACACCTTGCACTCAAGCTTCCAATAGGCACCATCTTAGAAGGGACAACTAGAATCATGATACCAGTTGAGTGGAGGCTATCTGATGCAATGGAACACAACAAAGGGGCAAGTGTGCAGCCTTGAGGAATAGATCTTTTGAGGTGGAAAGAATCAATAAGGACCCAAGGATAGCCACTTTGGTTGAGGCATTTTGGAACATGCAATCAATATAATTAATAAAATTAGTTCCAATACCAACATCCTTTAGGCTTTGGAGGACAATCAAGTCAAGCTTTATCAAAGTAATTTTCAAAAAAGAAGAGGCCTGTCCTTGAGCAACCTCTTTGTACATGCCTTCCTAGAGGGAAAGAATAAGATCCAAGATGTAACGACCCTTGATAAAGCCGTTTTTATTGGGACTAATCAAGGAATGCATGTGAGAGCCTAGTCTCTCAGCTAAGACTTTAGCGAAAAATTTTTAAATGATTTGGAGGAAGTCAATATGTCTCCAATTGGAGAAAGGGTCTTTTCCTCCTTTTTATGAATAAGCTTGATGAACCAACAATTAAAATCATGCCATCTCCTTCTATTGATATCCCTGTCCCATATATTTTTGAAAAGTTCCAAGGCGAGATGCAAAAATATTTCAACACTCATCCCATCAATTTCTAGGGTTTTATTTCTCTTAAGACAATGAAGGGAAGCTAGAGTCTCTGCAGGCAGAGGTTTCTCTAGCTCTCTAAAGATTTCAGGAATCATCATGTTGGGGAAATAGAGGCAATGTCAGCTCTAGCCAAAGAGGTGTTAGAGAAGGAGATAAAGAGTCTAACAAAATAATTTCAAATGTGAATCCTCTTATCAAGGTGAGAGGTGCTTAGGATGTTATCTGGAACCTTAAGGTTAGGTATAAAATCTTTTGACTTTTTTTGCCTTGAGGAGATTCAACATGGGCTTGGAAAGCTTATCCCAATTGTCTTTCTAGAAGAGATTGGATCTTTGTGCACATTTATGAGCAATTTGATACTCAGTAGCTCAAATGCTATTTCTTTGGTCGACAACCAGATAGAGTTTGTTGCCATCCATGGATTTTTGCCAATCTTTTTACTTAATATCTAGTTTGCCAATATTTGCTTTTTGAGGCCATGATTGGTCTTAGTGAGAAAAAAATTTGATGAAAGAGGAGATCTTAATCCATTGAAGCTCCAGGTCACAATTGGGTATAGAGAGAATATGGTCAATTATTCTCAATGGTTCTTCTTACTGACAAGAATTTGATATGGTGATGGTAAATCCTTGACCAGTGACTCCTATAAGAGGAATTCACTTCTTTAGCTTATCAGAGATAGGCAAGTGGTCCGAGGCCCTAAATGAAGTTATTGATCTCAGTGCTGACAGAGAAGGTGTCAAGGATCTTGTTATTGGCATACCATTTGTCCATCCTTGCACAGAGGAAATCAGGTAGGGCTTGGTTCTTGAGCTAAGTGAAACTAGTTTTAGTTGAAATGTCAAAAAGGCTAAAGTTACTAGTAAGATGAAACCAAGCTAGATTTTCTTTGCCAACAATGCAACGAACCTGTCCCCTATTCCTATCTGAAGAATTAAGAACCATGTTGAAATCACCCATGATTATATTAGGCCATCGCAAAGATAGATGAGAGAGCCAAATGTGAGTCTTATCCATGCTATTGTTAGGGGCATAAATAGCAATCAAGCTGAAACTCCAAGGATTTTTACTTACAACTAATACATCTACGATGGGGATCAAAAGAGACATAGTCGACAGAGGCCTTAAGATGATGAGGGGCTCCCACTACCAAGCCACTAGAGCCTCTTTCATGGTTGGAAACATACCAATCTTGCCCATTGGAGATAGTCTCAATGTTCCACAAAAGAGAGGGCCCTAAACCTTGACATCCGATATGCAAATGAAAGAGTTTGAAAATCTATTGTTAAAGATAGAATTCGTGAAAATATGGCACTTACAAGGACTAGCCAATCCCTTGCAATTATAAGAAAGAATACACATGGGGAGAGGTCACCAATTAGCCAACGACTTCTTACATGGTGGTCCATCAAAAGAAATTCTTAATGGGTCAGAACTATTACGAGTTCTTCTTTTATTGATTTGGGAGGTAATAACATCAATCATACGATTGCCTTTGGTAGGAAGGGGAAGGGAGGACATAATCCTCTCCTCCTCCATGTTAGATTTTGAAAAAATAGATTGTGATCTAAGGACAATACAAAGTTTGGGTCTTGTTCAGAGATGGGAACCTTGTGAGGGGAGCAAGGGATCTCCTCTAAAGACTAACTAAAGAAAATTTGTTAGTAACTTTGGGGGGGGCTAGGGGGTCAAAAGACATAGCTTTGTTTCTTGGTTGTCTTGCTTATTTATGGGCATTTCCTTCTTGTTAGTTTTTTTTCCTTCCATAGTTGCTCTGTAAGGACAATCTCAAGCGATGTGTCTTGGCTTGTGATAAATAAAGCAACAATTAGGAAGATTTTTTAAAAGAATTTATTGGGAATACTCTACGTTTCCATCCTGATCTATGAGTTTGATCTAATAAGCTAGTTTGCCATCTAGGTTGGCTTCAATGAGAAGTTCAGGCTTCCAATGGGGGGTCGATTTTTTTTTTTCTATCACAACTCTATTAGAGTTTGAGGTCTGTGGAAGCACGCGAACATCACAAGGAAGAAGAAGAAGCTTGGAGCACAACACACAATACTGAATGTATTAATTACCACTAGAATGTACAAAGATAAGTGACCTGTTAGGGTTATAAGCATATATACAAGTAGAGGGAAAAAACCTCCTAAAGTTGGAAAAAAGTGCCTCGATAGTCCTAGTGTGTTCACACACATCACTACCTAAATATATCAACAAATACCCCCTAGGAGTTATGCATTGAGGATCTGGCACTCATGTATAACAAAGTGCCAAGCTATGTGGAATCAATCCACAAAAGGAAGTAAGCCCCAAGCTTTGCGGAAAGCTTCAAACTTCTCCCTAGGCAGAGCCTTTGTGAAAAGGTCTCCAATGTTCTCTTGTGTGGGCACATATGCCAAACTGATCTCTCCAACAGAGAAAATCTCCATGACATAATGATAGTGCACCTCAATGTGCTTAGTACAAGCATGGAACACATGGTTCCTCACAACTGCCAGTGCACTCTAACTACCAGTGAAGATGGTGGTGGCAGAAGACTGACCAACACCCAAATCAGTCATAAGGCATGTGAGCCACACACACTCAACAATCAATGTGAAAGCTTCCCTATACTCAATGTAACAATTGGAAGTGGCCACAATAGGTTGCTTCTTGCTTAACCAAGATATGTATGAGCTACCAAGCATGAAGCAAAGACACTGGTGGACACACGAGTGTCATAGCAACCATCCCAGTAAGAGTCAGAAAAAGCATGTAAATCTGGCAGTAGTGATCCCCGCTTGGGATAAAACAATCCCAGTAGCCAGGTGCCAGTCAAGTAGTGAAAGATGTGCTTAACCGCCTACCAATGCTTAACACTTGGGCAATGCATGAATCTGCTCATCTGTGAGACATAAAACTGAATATCTGGCCAAGTAACACATGAGTAAATCAAGCATCCAACTACCTGTGATAGAGAACATCATCAAATGTATCTCCAACATCATGAAGACTCAATCTCCGGTTGCAATCTCATAATCGCATGAATTTTGGTGAGCATACTCAACATGTTTCCGAGATCAAAAGAGCTTCATTATGTGGTGCCGAAATCGTGATTTGAGCTCGTTTCGACCTCCGAATGCACTATCACAGTGCTTGTGTAGGTTATTTTGTCTTTTTGCACCAAAGCTATATACCATTTTCAGTTCGCCACTATAAGTGTCTCAAAGTCTGCCACAGATTTAGCAAAATTCATCTTGGTAGTTCTGTTCAACTTTTTGAGATATAGTCAATTTTTTGCATCAAGGTATTTTAGTCACTGGCCATGGCTGAAAGCAGTGATGTATTTTGTATGTTGGCTGTTGAGGATAAGTTGGATGGTACCAACTACCCATTGTGGGCTTATATGATGTGACATGTATTGGTTGCAAAAGGAATGTGGAACATTGTGCAGGGTGTTGAAAAACATCCTATCACACCTGCAACTGTTACAACTGTAGGTACTGAAGCTGATGTAGAAGGTGTCGAAGATGATGATATTATGCATATTCCTGTTTGTGCTGTGGTTTTTGCTGCACCTACTACAGAGCAATTTTTTTGGGATGGCAGAGATGCCCAAGCACATGCATTGATAGCTTTGTCTATCAAACATGCCATTATTCCTCACATTCGTTCTTGCAGAAGAGCTTAAGATGCTTGGGATACACTTACCACACTGTACCAAGCTAGGAATAAGGCTCATGTTGCTTACCTCTGAAAACAGTTGGAGAGTGAACACATGAATGAAGGTGATCCTATGGAAAATTTTCTAACAAAGATCAAAGACATGAAGGAGCAATTGATTTCTGTGGATGAGGTTATACCAGATAGCTCACTTGTGCAGACTGTTCTGAATGGTCTTACTGATTCATATCAGAATTTTGCTTCTACTCTTCGGTTGATGATGAAAGGCAATCCAAATTCCTTGTCATTTGAGGAGTTAGTCTCTATTCTGTTGCAGGGAGATCAGACCAGGCAGAATAGGCCCTTTATGCATGTTGCAAATCAAGCTTTCCTAGCTAGTCAAAAGGGCAAAGGAAAATGGAGCTCTTCAACTAGTAAGCAGAAATCTGCTAATTCTGCACAATCGAAGAGGGAAGACAAAGATGAAAAGAAATAAAAAAAGCAAAAATTATTTTGCAAGTACTGTAAAGGAAATGACATAAAGAACTGTCCAAAACTAGCTGTTAAAGAGGCAAAGAAGAAAGAGGCTAGAACGGTTGTTGCAGAGGCCTCTACACAAAAAATAGAGTCTGCTAATCTTGTGCAGGAAGAAGAATGGGTGTTAACTACTGTTTACAATTTTGACCCATCTTCTCATGAGAAGTGCATGTTTGCAGTAGACTCAGATGTTTCATACTTTGACAGTGGAGCGACCAAACGTATTACCTCGCAGCACAGTTTCTTCTCTTCACTTGAGCTTGCCCCTACAGGGAATACTATTACATGCACAAAAAACTCCTCTTATCATGTTATGGGAGTTGGTAAGATCATTTTAACTACTGCTGATGGTAGTTCTTTCACTTTTTCAAATGCTTTGTTTGTGCCAAGGATCAAGAAAAATATGTTATCAGTTTTTCTATTAGCCAAGATTGGCTTGGTCGTGAAATTTGTTGATGACAGATGTACAGTTCATGATCTGTCAAATGGCAATGTGATTATTGCTTCTGGCATTTTATGTCATGGGTTGTATAAGCTCATAGACTATGAGAGATCTGTAAATGATTTGGCATGTGCAATACATGATTCTCAGGCTATGTCAGATGCAAAGCTTTGGCATGCACGCTTTGATCATCTGAATTTTGTTAGTTTGCTATACCTACAGAAATATGAAATGGTGTCCTCTTTGCCCAAACTTGAGGCACCTGAAAAACATGTTTGTGAAGGTTGTATTTTGGGCAAAATGTAGCATTCATCCTTTCCAAAAGATGGTTTAGTTCGGGCTACTAAGAAATTGTAGCTTGTACATAGTGATGTCTGTGGTCCTATGCAGACACCTTCTCTTGGAAATTATCTTTACTTCGTGACTTTCATCGATGATTTTTCCAAGCATGCATGGGTATATCCATTGAAGGCAAAGTCTGAAGTGTTCATGTGCTTCAAACAGTTTTTGGTTTTGGCTGAAAATCTATTAGCATGTCAAATGGGCACCCTCCGTTCTGATTGAGGGGGGGAATATATGTCTTCTGATTTTAATGCATTTCTGGCTGAATGTGGGATAAAACACCAGTGTACAGTGCTATATAAACCTCAACAGAAATGGAGTTGTTGGAAGCAGCCAGAGGCACAGACGCCACGGAAGCATGTAAAGAAGGAGTAGGGAACCAGGCGGATCAACCAGGCGGATCAACCAGGCGGATCAATTTTTCAAACAAATATATTTCTTATTAATTCTCCAAACATTCAAACAGTGATTATTATCACTAATTGTAACATATGTATCATAGAAAACCACATTTTGTAATCCATAGCTCCATTTTGTGCAAGCCGAGGAGTCCTCGAGCTTGAGGAGCTTAGGTAGAATGCTCGTACCAATTTTCGTTATTTTTAGACATCGTTTACCCTTCCAAATAGCCTCTAGGACCTATTTTTTAACTAGGCCGGTCACTAGATGTGAAACCGGTCAAAACTAGTCTAGAAACTATAAAAAGAGCTAGAGAGCTCATTTTTGAGGTTGGTTCATTTTGGTTAGTGTGAGTATAGAGCTACTTTGAGCTTGTAAGAGTATTCTGGAGTAATAGAGCTAATTTCCCACCTTCCATTGTGTCTTGCTTGTCTCTTCATTGTGTGTGTGTATGTGTGTGTGCATCTTTGTGCTTCTCACCTTCACTCTCACATCATCTCACGTTCACGATCTTCATATCACTCCTACCTCTCCCACGGATTGACAATTAAGGAGGTGAAGCTTTTTAACGTGGTTCTCACCATTGTGCTAGAGCAACACCAAATTTGGCGCCGTTGCCGGGGATCGAGTCTAGGAGGAATGTGTGATGGTAAGAGTATAGCAAGAAGAGGCGTTGGAAGGTAAAAATTTCAGTTTTTGTTGTTGTTTTTACTTAGTTTTTAGTGTTTTCACCTTCCCCATATTCCATCTTCATCATCGCATCATCATCTCCATTTCCAAAAAAATCAGAAAATTCACCATATCCACCCATTCACCTCATTTCCCCTCATTTGTGCATGCGAGAGAGCGAGAGAGAGTTTTTGCGATTGTATGTGCTTGCTTTTTCTTGAGTTTTCTTGCAGGTACAGAGCTTCAGAGCATCAGGAAAGCTTCCAAAAGGTAAAAAATGTACTTTCTGTCAGAAATTTCCGAGTAGGGCGGACCATCGCGATGGTCTGCAATTTTCGGTTTTTGAGATAGGCGACCACACCACTAGATAGGCGATACTTGCGCATTCACGGAACCACAATTACATTTTGAAAATTCGTTGTTTGGTGGACCATCGCGATTGGCTCGGACCATCACGATTGTGTCACACCATCGCGATAGGCTCACGCCATCGCGACGGCTCGGTCGGACCATCGCGACGGTTCGCTTTTTCGGACCATCGAGACGGTTCACTTGAGCCATCGCGACGGTCCACTCGGACCATCGCGACTGTCCAGTTGACCCCGCACCATCGCGATTGGCCCACGCCATCGCCACGACAGTGCCACGTGTCACGATAGACCATCGCGACGGTTCAACTTTTGGACCATCGCGACAGCCCAAAATCGGACCATCGCGATTGGCTCAAGCCATCGCATCGCGGACCATCGCGACGGTTCACTTCGGACCATCGCGATTGTCCATCTTTGACCGTTGACCGCACCATCGCGATTGTCCGCCCGATCACGCCATCGCGACGGTTCATTTTTTGGACCATCGCGACGGTTCGACCTCACGCCATCGCGATCGTTCACTTCGAGCCATCGCGACGGTTCGCCTTTTCGCGCCATCGCGATTGTCCAAATCCCGCGCCATCGCGACGGTTCGCTCGGACCATCGCGACGGTCCCAGACCATCGCGATTGCCCACCCCCATCGCAAATTTTGGACTTCAATTTTTGACCAATTTTGAGGGTATTTTTGGAAAATTTTTGGACCATTAGACTCATAGGAGACCCCTTAGCTCATATTTGAGGGAAAACTGGATTGTCAATTTTTACCCCCCAGGGCCTGAACGCGTGTAACTTTCTCATCCGAAGTCCGTTTTTTGAGCTTAATAGCTCGTTAGAAAGCTCGTGACGAGTACTACGTGACCTCAACTGTTTTTTTCATAAAGGATACGTCTATTTTTGGATAAGCTATTTTGAGGTTCACCCAGTTTGGGACTAGGAAGCCAGGGGGCACACATTAAAATTTGGGCAAAAAGGGAAGGGATTAAAAGGTGTATATACTCAAGTGTTTGATCATCTTGTGAATTGGTCTAATATTGGAATTTTTCCAGGTCTAGCAAAGGCAATCAAAGGCAAGCAAGCGAGGCAGCGAAGACAGCAGAGCTTGGGAAGCACGGCTTCTTGGGCAACAGGGCATCAGAGCAACCAGAAAGGTCGACTTGAGGTTGGAAGATTACTCAACCCCCTCAGTCAATTCTTAGCTTAGGCTAGACGGTAGTTGTGGATTAACGACGATAGGAACGCCTCAAGTTCAAGATACCTAATTCTTTCAGTTTAAGACTTAAAGTAAAGGTGTGTGTGACGAAAACCTAAAGAAAAGAACCTAAGTCTGACGGAACGAGAACTCAAAAATCATAACGAAAGTCGGATTCCTGACGCATATATTACGACAAGAATCCAAAGAAAAATAAAAAAAGAATTAAGGAAGTAATAACAAAGGACTATCGACGATCTAAGTGTGTAATTGAGTGAGCAAGGAAGGAAATTAATGAACCTTAGATCGGGCAAACATATAGGTAAGTCGGACAGAAGAAGCCTTAGATCATCAGAGGCTAGTGTGAGAACTACCGCTCGATCTTGGGCTCAGCAGTTGAATAGTAGTTATCCTTACGAGTTGAGCTCAGAATCAAGTGAATCAGAAATGGCATTTAGCACAGACAGACCAGAAGGAGGGTCCAATGTAGCATACCTAGAAAAACCTGAAGGACCCTATAGAACGCAATTAGAGTTTCTCCGAACCAACCGATTAGGTGCTCGCATCTATGAGGATGGTTTGCGAAGGCAAGTGGTGCAACTGCACAACCCTGATCAACCCATTGGATTGGAAAGACCAGTGGTGAAGTTTGAGAGAGACGCTTACATAGACAAAGAAGGAACCATGTACATCCTAAGTACACAGCCCAACGATACTAATGAGTTTGGCACAATTCAATTAGAGACGGAAGCGCAATTTCAAGGAAAAGAACCGTTAGAAGAACCTAGGACACCTAGAGGGAAATCCGTATTAACAAGAGTACTCATCCCAGAGTGGATCCCTCAGGACAACAGGAGCACCGAGTTGTTCGTAAATAAAGAAACAGACGAAGCCTTTTGGAGGTACAGAAAGGAAAACCCTGGTGAGGTAGGCATCATTACAATCTATGAATTCAAGGACCCAGATACACCTGGAAAGGTTGTATACCTGGATCAGACTTCAGAAAGAGTCTTTGTGGTGCCTGAGCGCGCTAAAAACACATACACATGGAGAGGTGAATTGATATTCCCTCCATCTCGAACAAACATGAATACAAGTCAACAAGGGGCAGGAACATCCTCAGCCCATGGAAATCAAAGAGAAGGAAATCACGAGAGACCGGAAGTAAGCTTCAATCCCCCCATAGGGAGAGATAGAACAACCACGAACACTAATAGGACGGATAGACAAAGAGAACATGGAATACCAGGGGGTAGAGATGATTTTCCTCTACCTAGACCACGTGAACACGCAAGAGTATTGAGACCCACACAGTTGGTAAAATCAATGAAAAATTATTTTGATGGGACAGGAGATCCCTATGACCATGTCGCAGAATTCAAGCAAGTACTAAGAGCAGAACAAGTCGAGGACATGTTCACGCAGTACAACGCATTTGGACTAACGTTAAAGAATACCGCTTTAACTTGGTTCCAACCACTGCAACAAAGGCAATTTAGAGACATCCATCACTTTTTAGAGTCATTCATTACTGAATTCTCTAAAAGTGGGGTTAGACATGACACGTCTTCGTTGATTCATAGTTTTAAGCAAACCCCTCAGGAAACAGTAAGACTGGCAGGACGTAGATTCAGACAATATGTCGAACGATGTCCAATGCAAGAGCTACCCTCACAAGCTAAGCAAGTGTCCTTGTTTTTAGATGGCTTGTTGAGCGCTAAACTACGCTCCTATGTGTACCTAAAAGAACCCAGAACGCTAGAGGAGTGTGTAAGAATATGTATAGACATCGAGGACAACCTAGGAGATGAATTAGAACTCTCAAAGGTCTATAAAGACTCAGATTGTTCTTCTCTAGCATCCACAAAATTGTCGAATTCAATAGAGGATCTAGCAGAAAAAGTGGCCCAAAAACTAGGAGTTTCTAGCAAACAGGTGCCCAAGCTACCAACTAACGTACGTTGTTACACTTGTGGTGGAAATCATTTGGCAAACGTGTGTCCCAATGCACCTCAACCTCAAGCCAACCCTAGTGGCCAATATTGCACAATTGAGAGAAGATACACGAATCATACGGCTCAGGACTGCCCATACAACAAACAAACCGTGAGACAGAACTACCCGCAAGCATACCAGCAGCCAGGTAGGTATCAAGGCCAATACAATGCTCAGCCTTATTACTATAGGCCTCCCCAGAACTACCCGTACCAGGCTCAACAGAGACCTCAACCCGTCTTAGCTCAGCAGCCACCCCCACCAGCGAATGTCATCTCAGTCAAATACGCTGCTGCAGAAGAGAACCTAAGTAGGGCCTTAGTGCCTTCTTCACCCCTGATCACCGAAAGTGACCCGAACTCCAACAGTTTTGACTCTACTCATGTAACTAGTCCACCAGCTTATTACACGGAGTCACCAGAGCATGTGGAGACATATCATTATGATAGTCCACCAATGGAACCTAGTTGGGAGCCAGATTATACTAATGTGATGTACGCAAACCCAAACCCACGGCCCCAATTGAGACAACAAAGACCACAGGGCCCTAGAGGACCATGCTTTAGGTGCCAAGGAGATCATTTCATAAAGGATTGTCCACATCCCCCAATAGCAAGGCAATCACAGTACTATAGCATACAAGGCTTTTGTGCCGATTGTGGTAAAGAGCACATAATCAAAGATTGTCCTAAGAACCCAGTTAACGCTTCGAATGTGACACCGATCAACGTGATAGGTATTGTAAATAACGCAGATGGATCCAACCCTACATACGTGCCTATCCAAGCTATAACCAGAGCCCAGGCACTTTTACAAAACCAACAGCTTAATCATGAGAAAATAGCCGAAACTAGTGAAGTTGCAGAATCGAGTAGTAAAAAGACAAAATCTTGGAAAGATTCTAGAGAAAGGATAAAGAGAAAATGGAGTAAAAAGATAAGTGAGTTGGAAGGAAGTCTAAGGGAATCTAGAGCCAAAATACAAGAATTGACCTCACAAGAATTAAACCAAGAAATCCCAGCTCAAAAATCAGGATCAGTTTTAGCGGAACCCATACCCGAAGACCTAGACATGATGTTTCGTGCATATCAGGCTAGAATAAAAGAGGGACCTCAAGTAACGGAAATGAGTAAAAACTACCCTCGAGCTGATCTAGAAATTGAGAGAACTAAACTGTGCATGAAAATGGTAGAGTTAGCACAAGCTTTGTTCGAAGCCTCTAGATATCTTAATTGGAATAACATGGCAAAACCGGAACTACACTTTCAAGGACTAATGGAGAGGCTAGAACACTTGATAGAAAGCAAAGAGAAAAAGGATCAGTCTAGGAACCCTACTGTTCCAGAGACACAGGAAAGGAATGCACCATCCCTGTCTCAAGTACCCAATACAGAAAGCCAAGACAATTTGTCTTCCATACATAGGTATTCACATGAATTTTTAAGAGAAATCCAAGAAGAGAAATGGAGAAAAGAACAAGGAACTCATCCTCCTATTCAAGAAATAGACGATTTGCAGGAACAATTTCCCCAAGACATCCCCTCTATATATGATGAGGTAGAGGTGGAGCAACTGAGTGAACCCACAGGATTTGAATCTAATTCTTTACAAGAATTACCTCAGTTCACGGGACCTTGGGAAGCAAAGTCTATTAGTATGAGAGCACCCACGATAATAGTGAGGAATGAAGAATCAGTGATCCCTAGGAACACGGATGTGATCAAGAACACTAAAGTACAGTGTAATCTCACTCTGGAGGAATTGTTAAAGGTAAAACCAGAATTGTGGAAGCACGTAGCAAATCAATTCCCTGAGCTAGCTACCACACCCTCTCAGATAGGGTCACATAAGAAGGTACCAGAGATACCCGTGGAAAAGATTGGAGACGTAAGCGAAGGAGAGGAAGGTAACACATATCTTCAATAACCCATCAGGGCTACACCACGAAAGCCATCTTAGATTCAGGAGCCGGAGTAGCCATCGCTACTACCGCTTTATGGAAACGTTGGGGTAAGCCAGCCCTCAGACCCACTAGGATGAAGCTACAAATGGCTGATGGACACATAGAAAAACCATTAGGCTTACTAGAAGGCATATCTCTCACCACTTGTGGTGTAGAATTTGAGCATACTTTCGCCATTTGTGACTTTGCTAAAAATCATGCGTATGAGATGATATTGGGACGACCATTCATGCGTCAGTTGCAAATTGTACAAGATTGGGGAACTAATTCTTTGTACTTGCAACATTTAGGAGTGACTACTAAAGTCAATCTTAAAGACTATTCACATAGAGATGTACCCCCAATACAATGGAATACCATCCATAAGACTCCAGTAGAAACGGAATCCGTGCACTCATTAGAATCAGATCCTTCTTGGTTGCATGAGGATATCCATTTATGGATGTGTAAAGTTGCCAAACAAGAGGAAGAGCGGTTAGAAGCCAGGACCTTAGGTGCGGAACAACATCCACGAACCCTTCAAGATCCAGCCTACGCACCTGTAGTATTCCCAGAGGAGGAGTTTGAACCCCATGGTTGGGCGGAAATCCTAGCAACCATGGATGTAGCCATCAATGAAGAACAATGGACACCCCACTGTGACGAGGATGGCTATGACATTTCAGTTTTCACGATAGAGCCAATCATGTGCGATGCAATTTTAGAAGAGTGCGAACCAAACACTGATGCATTTGAGGACGCAAGCGATTTTGATTTAGAATCAATTATCATGGACCCACCCTTTGCATCAGAGGAAGAATATTTCTACGAAATAGAGACTCACACTCAGAGACACGAGGACATAACGAACGAGGTAAGGTTAGCCACAGAAGTGACTACTAAGAGTGAAGGCAAGAAGAGAAAGAAGAAAGAAACCATGTCGGAAAAAGAAGAATCTTTATTTGAAGTACCCGAGAATTTCAAGAAATACGAAATCGACGATAGAAGAATCATGGTACGAATGCCTAATAGAAAAGAGAATGATGGACAAGCATATGATAACCGAGAGAAAACCAAGAAAGTCATAGTTGCCATAGAAGGAGAAGAAGAAAAATGTACATACATAGGGCATGATCTGACGACTGAAGAAGAAGAAGAGTTAGTTGCCCTATTGCGCGAATATAGAGATGTTTTTGCTTGGAGTTACAAAGATTTGAAAGGAGTAGATCCAGATATATGTTCTCATAGAATCCCTATGACTCCAGATGCAAAGCCGACAAAACAGAAACCGTACACGTACAATGATAACTACGCTGCGAAGATTAAAGAGGAGATAGATCGCTTGATAGAAGCAGGATTCATTTACGAAATTGAGCATACTGAATGGGTATCCCCCATTGTGGTTGTGCCCAAGAAGAATGGAAAATTGCGTGTGTGTATTAACCTTAAAAAAGTTAATGCCGCAACGATTAGAGACAGTTATCCTCTTCCTATCACGGAACACCTATTGGAAAGAGTTGCGGGCAAGGAAGTTTACAGTTTTCTTGATGGATTCTCAGGCTATAACCAAGTAGCCATTGCTCCAGAAGACCAACACAAGACGGCTTTTGCCACAGAATGGGGCATATTTGCATTTCGTGTGATGCCATTTGGCTTAACAAATGCACCCGCCACTTTCCAGCGACTTATGTGTCATGTTTTTAAGGAATTTTTACGCAAGAGCTTGGAAGTTTATGTCGATGACTTATGTGCACATTCAAATGTAAGACAGACACATATTCCAGAGTTAAGACAAATATTTGACAAATGTCGAGAATATCAGGTTTGTTTGAACCCAGAAAAATGCGTTTTCATGGTCAGACAAGGCAAAATTCTAGGACACATTGTGTCAAAAAATGGAATCTCTACGGACGAGGAAAAGGTGAAGGTAATTGCAGAATTACCAAGACCAACTAATGTGAAAGAGGTACAGGCATTTATGGGCCATTGTGGATATTATCGACGATTCATACACATGTATGCAATCATAGCTAAGCCTCTGTACTCTCTTTTGACCAACTTCGAATGGACAGATGAATGTGAAAATTCATTCAATGAACTTAAACGACGTTTGTGCTCAGCACCTATATTGACCACCCCAGATTGGAGTAAGCCATTCCATGTACATGTGGATGCATCCAATTACGCCGTAGGATGTGTGTTAGCACAACCCACGAAGGAAGGTAACATAGATCTCCCCATAGCCTACGCTAGCAGACAACTGAACGCAGCAGAAAGAAATTACACCACGACGGAACGAGAGGGATTAGGGATGATCTACGCTGTAAAGAAGTTTAGGCACTACTTGTTGGCCAACAAATTCAAGTTCTTTACAGATCATCAAGCCCTATTATATTTAGTCAACAAACCATGTAACACAGGACGATTGATACGCTGGTTTCTATTACTCATGGAGTATGATTTTGAAGTAGTAGTCAGGAAAGGAAAGACGCATCTTAGAGCCGACCACCTTTCAAGATTAACCTCAGGAGAAGCCCCTCAAGGAGTAGCGGATGATCTACCAGATGCATACTTGTTTAACCTTGAGATAGCACCAGAATGGGCTAAGCCGTTAGTCCCTATTCTGACATACGGACCCAAGAGTCCTAGGATAAAGATCAAAGAAGGAGAGATTACCAAATCTCAGAGGTACCAAATAATAGCAGGAAGCATATATAAACAAGATAATCAAAAGATTCTTGCTTGTTGTGTAGATGAATCAGAACATGCGAATTGGTTGCAATTAGCACACTTAGGTGCACTAAAGCAACATCATTCAAAACATAGAACACTACAGACTCTGCAGAGATTGGGAGTATATTGGCCTACGATGGAAGCAGATGTCTACAAGTTGTGTAAGGAATGCAGTGTTTGCTGTGAAAGACCACCGATAGAGCATGCGACGTTATATCACGTGTCCCTCACACCAGACTGGAGTGAACCTTTAGTGACATACTTGAGGACGCACACATTCCCTCAAGGAATGACCTTAGCTCGACAACGCAGTCTAGAGCAGGAAGCTCAAGACTATTCACTTATTGGCGATAATCTATACAAAAGAGGACGAGATGGATATCTAAGACAATGTGTTCATGAGAGCGATTATCTGAGCATACTAGAGACTGCACACCAAGGTGTTGCAGGAGGTCATTTTGGACCAGATAGGATAGTCAAAGCCATCCTCTTTTCAGGATTATGGTGGCCCACTCTTCACATGGATGCACATACCTATGTAAAGAGATGTGACGTGTGCCAAAGAACTCAGTTTCCTACTCGCAGAGATGAAATGCCATTGAAACCCATGATGGGCGGACGTGCATTTTCTAAGTGGGGTATAGACTTTGTAGGACCCATTAACCCCCCTGCAAAAGGTACACATGCGGAATACATTATTGTTGCTACAGATTATCTGACGAAATGGGTAGAGGCAAAAGCCACAAAAAAGAATGATGCTCACACGACTGCAAAATTCTTATTTGAAAACGTCTTTACAAGATATGGACTGCCTATAGAGTTAGTGAGCGATCGAGGCACTCACTTTCTAAACCAAGTCATTGAATATTTGTTACAGGATTTTATGGTGATTCACAAGAAATCTGCACCATATCATCCTCAGGCCAATGGTCAGGCTGAAAGCACTAACAAGATACTATGTACCGTACTGACGAAACTCGTGAACAACAAACGTTCAGATTGGGACAAACAGTTACACCACGCTGTTTGGGCATATCGAGTGGCCTACAAGACCGTACTCAATGCAACTCCCTTTCAGATGGTTTTTGGTCAGAATGCAGTGCTTCCTTTGGACTTCTTGATACCGACCCTTAAGGTTGCACAAGAACATCAGTGGACCGGCCATGAATTATCAGCGAGAATAATGGACTTGGAACGATTAGGAGAAACCAGGCTGAAAGCAGCAGCAGGAATATACACAGCGAAGAAGTGACAGAAAGCATATTTTGATGCACATGTGAAAGATAAAGGCCTAAAAGAAGGAGATTTAGTTCTAGTGTATACGCTGAAACAGCATGCACGCAAGTTAGAAAAGCGAGGTTATGGACCTATGATCATTAACAGACTCTCGACTAGTGGAGCAGTACAGTTAGCCACCTTAGAAGGAGATATAATGCCTAATTACATTAGTGGCTGTAGAGTCAGGTTATATCAAGAGCCTCTTACTGAGGATATGCTTAGACGACTCACGTTGGCAAAGAAGCGTAAGGAGGAAGAAAACCGAATACGAGCCGAAGCTCAGGCAGAAGCCATAGAACGCATTAAGCGCATGAAGCTAAGAAGACAAGGACTAGGGAGAGAACATTATAACCATCTGGAAACATCACCCAGATATCCCATGGCCATGTGTCAAGTAAAGTCAACCACTCATCCTAGCATAGTGGACAGGAGACCATTCATTAAAGTTAGGCTAGAGCACGGTAACCATAGCCAAGAACTCAGGGCTTTGATTGACTCAGGTGCTGCGACTAGTGCGATTAGATGGTCCCACTATAAGGCTTCAGGAATAGAAATGCGGCCAATTGAGGCATACCTCATAGGCCTAGGAGGCATGGAAACCCCTTGCATGGGTGAGGTGGACCTTCCTATCCTCGTTAAGGAGGTGACCATGACAGCGAAGCTATTAGTGTGCCATGATGACGACCTGATAGAACCCCTAATCCTTGGCCAAGATTGGCTATACGATCACTCAGTGGACCTAAATCTTAGACAAGGCTCCTTACAGATTGGAACCTTAGAGCAGAAGCGAGTGATACCGCTTGACTTCCCTAACGGCATTCCGCTTGACGGTTGTGACCCTAGACCCTATGAAACGCATGCGACGGAAGACAGGAAGATTTTTGGGCAAACCAGTCACGTTACGTCTACACCAACCCACTCGGGCTTGGCTATAGACAGTTGTCAGTCAGAAGAACGACAGGAGATCTTCCCTAGGACTTCCTGCAAACTAGAAGCGACAGTTACCCAAACGCAAGGACAGAAGGGCACAATCAGAGGTCAGGTGGGTTGCATCAGCGGCCAAATGAGCACGACACCCTGCGGTGCTCATCCTTCCAAACTTGTTGCGGACTGGCCTAGATTAAAGTTACAAAAGGCATCACTTCCTAATGGGCAGGTCACGCAAGTGTTGGAACTCCCTTCTTTTCCAAAGCAGAGTGTCCATCCGACCTCTCAACCTCAACAACAACAGAGTCAACCACGACAAAGGAACCCAGACCGACGACAGTATCAGAGGAAACAACATGGAAAGCAGTTTAGGCCTCCCAAAGGAAGCGGCACCAGACAAATATGGGTGCCGAAAGGACAAAAAGCACCGAAGGACTCCAACCAAGCAGAGATCAACAAGCAAAAGGCCGAACAGAAACAAAATCGATATCCACCATCCCCTCGACCTTCTTCTACAGGTCCGAGCATCCGACAAATGTGGATCGCCAAGAAGTACCTTACCCATAGACCCACGCCCACGCAGATTTGGGTACCCAAACCATGTATCATAGCTCAACCCATAAGCCATGTAATATATAACCCCCATAACTCATCTCATCCCTCGATACCACCAAACCCGACACCACCTTTTACCCCTCAGCAGAAACCCACCACCCACTCCAAGATCTTTAGGAAATGGATACCGAAACGTGTCCAACCGTCTTCCCCTAACCCATTGTCTAACTACCCCCCGACTAACATACAACCTTGTACTAAATCACTAACCTTTAAACCTTGTATAAATTCACACACCATCATCACACACCACTCGTAATCTCATCTCATCAAGAAATGTATGCATGATCTGAAACGTATAGGTGTCTAGAGACCTGCACTAGTGCTGCAAGAAACATTGCATCCATCACATCACAGCACTTGGCTACACGGGTTACGCATCAGTTATGGAAAGGGATTGCGGTCTCACTTTAATGGGATCATGATTAATTTCCATGCTAATGTGTTAATCTTTTGTAGCAGATCTTTCTCACTAGCGCACCAGCCACCATGCAAACCGACGAAGGAACATCAGGAGCAGGCCCCAGTGTAGCGGCTGTGCCCCTCAACGTGCTACGAGCAGAGTCCCACCCGACTGCTCCACCGCCGGAATTTCAGGGATTTCCAGGGCCCATGCCTATCGACAACCCACCCATGGGCTACACCGAAAAGATACACAGAAACTCTCATTGGTTTCAGGGCCTTGCAGGACCCCTTGCGGACGCGGACTTTATATTTGAATCCTCTCTGACTTTTGATGACCGCACGTGGGGAAAGTACCAGTTTTTCTCCAGAGAGTTCGAAGCCCTACAAAGCACCCAGGATTTAACTCATGTTTGGGCCAGAGCAGGCTTCACAGAGTATTTTAGTGATCCTCTGCCCAAACCGGATTTTTACAGGTGCTATTACTTAATCACTACCTTACTGGCATCAGAGAATAAGGACATCCCAGGAACCTTCATATTGCCTACTCTAGTGGACGATCCACCTTACAAGAGATTTTATCTCTCTAAGGACTTAATCAGAGCAGCCATCAAGATTCATGGAACCCACACACCCACAGATCGAGAGAGATTAATTCCAGAACCGATGAAACGTGGGGACGTCACGAAGTGGGAGGAGATCTCTGCCATTACCCCTGAGCTGTCAAAGCCACTAAGGATATGCATGCAACATTTCGCATTCCCAGCTCAGGACAGATTTACCATGCCCCATAAATGAATCTGGTTCGGATTGTATTTGGCATGTACGGGACCTCAAACAGTTGATCTGGCAAGCTGGATCATAGATCAAATGTATCTGGCACAGCACAGATGGGAGCGCAAGAAGGTGCTTAACGGATGTTGTGCGCTCACTAGAATTGTGTATGTGTGTTTGGCTTATGACTTGCCAATTGAGCGTGCACTAACAGGAGAAGAACTGAAGGCATTCAAGGGCACAACGAAGAAAGCCAGGAAGCCCAGTAGGACACGGGCAGGTAAGCGCATGCGAGGCACCATCCCCTGCCTTCAAGTGCCAGAGTCGCCATCACCACAACCATCTCCAGAGCGACCACAGACAGAAGCTGCTCCCACTGTACAACCTATTCGCATACGGTTGTCCAGACCAGTGATTACAGAGGCCACCACTAGTACCGCTGCACCTCAGGCAGCTGCCACCTCAGAACCCACCACCACAACAGCAGAAGCTCCCACCACTATTGGTGCGGAAGCGTTTTCTTTCCCGATACCACATATGGAGGCCGACCCCATAAACACGACATTTGATTTTGAGATGCCTGATGCATTCTCAAACGAATTCCAGTATTCAGAAGCACAACTGTTCTCCCAGGAATATGAACGTCCCAGCTACCCTACTACACCGCGAGATTTGCCACAGGGACAAGCTGTGTCGAGCTCTGAAGAAGAGAGAACCGAAACAGATGACGAGGAAGGCGACGATGAAGCCAGCCAGGGCTCACATGACGAACAGACAGAGGGCCAAGGCCAATAAACCGACACACACGGCGACACCAGCACATATGAAGATGAGACATTCGAAGCCGCAGCGTACACACTGGCTATAAAGAAATTATATCGTACCATGGAGAAAGTCTGGGCACGAAAGAAGTTAACTGAAGAGGAGAGCCAGGCATTAATTGAACAGGAACTCATCTCCGGAGGATTCGAAGACGCATATATCAGAGGGTTCAGAGAGTTAGTCAAATCAGTAGGCTCCCATGAAGCACTCAGGTTTTTACAAAGAAAGCAACTACCACAGTTTGATCCCCGCCGAGTGCGACTACTTTCAAAGCCCGGAGAGTATATTCGTGTACCAACAGAAGCTCAATCCTCAGCACAAGCCAGGGAGGCACGCCTCGCCCCAGAAAGTTCATTGACCGCAGAAACCATCCTTGTAGATTCGCCACCCCGTACCACCATTGTACATACCACTACTATCCTCGAAATAACATCCACCCCTTCGACTCCTCTCTCACCTCATCTTTCACCAACCCATCCTGTGTCCCCCGCACACCCACCTGCTTCCCCCACATCCACACCTGTACAAGGCAACATAGCCACAACCTTTTCCTTACCCATTCATACCACCATGCCCACACCCAACCCTCCGCATCCATATGTTAACCCCTTCACCCCTTCATCCTTCCCAGCGTTTCCCCCACCTCTAAGACCCCCATTCCCCTTCCTAACCCCACTAACCTTCTCACCAGTCTCACCCCCCCAACCTACCATAACCCCTATTTCCCCGTTTCACCAAGGTGCTCCTACCATCCCCCCTGTAAACTACTCTACATTTGTAAATCCCGTATTCACACCTACACAACCACCCACGATTACACCACTTTTCACAGTCACAACACTAAACACGTCCAATGGCATGGACATATCACCATCCACCTCACCACCACCCACTCCCCTCACAGCACCCTCATATTTAGGCACTTCACAATTTTCCACAATCACCACTGCATCCACTGTCCCAACCCCATTTCCCATTCCCACTGCATCTACTCCCGCTGCATCCTCATTTAGCACTTCACTACTACTATCGCCCACCATAGACACCGCATTTCAACACATGTTCGCATGCATGACGCAAGTCCGCGATGAGTTTGCATCACTCGGCACCAACTATCAACAGCTGCAGAAAACGACGAACGAATTACAAACGCAGCTTAATTCGTTATCAATTGAGAACGCCTCACTGAACAGCCGATACCAAGATTTACGAGAGGCCTATCACAAGTTAGAACTAGAAAGTGAGGAGAAAACCAAAGAGGCCACCGCGGATTTGGATAACCTACTTAGAGCCCAGACTGTCCGCAATGCAACGCTTACTAGAAATATGGGCTTACTAAGAAGACACTTAGCCGCAGCAAAAGAGGAGAACCAGAGACTCCAAGAGCAAAATAGAGAGAACTTGGAAGCGGCTTTAGATCATCCAGAACAGCCACTAAGTCCGAGCAGATTCAAGGCAATCCCATCTGAGTCGATGCGGATGTTGCTAGACGACCATGTTAGATTGCTCGAGGACTATGATCGTATGAACGAAGAACATCAAAAGTTAAAGGAAGATCACAAACTGCTGCAGCTCAGAGAACCAGCAACACAACAAGTACCAGTAGCAGAAGAATTACCAGCGCCTGTGGACCCTGCCCCTGAAGTTTTAGAGGAACTCAACGCACTTCGGGCCCAGGTAACAAATCTTGAATCTAGGATTGCCATCTATGAAGCACCACCAAGGCCAGACTCCCCACCTGAGCTACCAGCTGAGGAAGAAACCGTCACTATCCCGGTGGAGGAGACATTTGAAGAGGCATATGAACCGATACCCATCCCAGGCGGACGTGTCACGGCCGAAGGCCAGATGACATATGAATTACCTACCCCCGCGTGGATGAAGACAGTTGAAGAACTCGGAACGACACACTCGGCCAGAGTAGAGGCACAGCTACATGCCATGGCCATAATTGAAGAGAAAATTTTACAGTCACCATTCTTTGCTCAATTGGCCCCGCGACGATACATATCTGGGCATGAGCTCCAATATAAACCGTACTTCATGTTAATGGCCGAATACCAGTTAACCATAGAGAAAGAAACAGGTATGAAACCAACGCATGCCACTCAATTCGAGCCAGAGGACTTGCCACCAAGGGCGCAGAGAGGTGAAATCCTTCAACCAGACTGGCGCAAAGATTTACTGCAAAATTATCCAGAGATGATGAGCACGTGGGTAAAAGCGCCGCTTCACTTAAAATTTAATCCGTGCTGGGGACCAGTACCACGACGTCGCTCTTGGACTGCCTTCGCTATTAAGCTACAGAACAATAAGCAGTGCCAAGACTGGTTGAACTATCCCTACTTCAAGCCACCAGTCGCGTTACCCACAGTAGGCTACATGATGGCGACGATCCGCCACTGGCTCCCTCGATTAAAACATATGGATGATATTGCCGCGCACATGACTGTCAAAATCTTTGACATGATGCAGATGGTCTTTAAAGTCTTCCGACGCATCAAGGCTCCCCATGTTAACACCCCGGGCTTTGAGCATGGCAACTTTGATTTAGTCTATGATATGAGCACAACGCCATCGCTACGGGTGTGTTACGCCTGGCACTGCAGGATCAAATATCTACCGGCATGTTACAAGCAGACATTCAAAGAAATGTTCACCACCGGCTTTTGGGAGTACCATTCAGAGGTATTTATAAGCAGGCCCACACACTTATTGCAATTATTCGCCTGTGAACGAATGGTGTACTCCACACACTATCAGCTCCCACCACCAGACGAGCCACAACCTATCGACTGGGAGAAACTCGAGGCTGATCTAGCCCGAGGCATTCGTATATCAGAGCACACCCTCGCTCAGGACCTCCTACAGAACTACATCCGGCAGACCTCACAACAAGGTTCTGTCAGGGACGACAGAAGCGAGAGGGAGGGGGGTGTTGGAAGCAGCCAGAGGCACAGACGCCACGGAAGCATGTAAAGAAGGAGTAGGGAACCAGGCGGATCAACCAGGCGGATCAATTTTTCAAACAAATATATTTCTTATTAATTCTCCAAACATTCAAACAGTGATTATTATCACTAATTGTAACATATGTATCATAGAAAACCACATTTTGTAATCCATAGCTCCATTTTGTGCAAGCCGAGGAGTCCTCGAGCTTGAGGAGCTTAGGTAGAATGCTCGTACCAATTTTCGTTATTTTTAGACATCGTTTACCCTTCCAAATAGCCTCTAGGACCTATTTTTTAACTAGGCCGGTCACTAGATGTGAAACCGGTCAAAACTAGTCTAGAAACTATAAAAAGAGCTAGAGAGCTCATTTTTGAGGTTGGTTCATTTTGGTTAGTGTGAGTATAGAGCTACTTTGAGCTTGTAAGAGTATTCTGGAGTAATAGAGCTAATTTCCCACCTTCCATTGTGTCTTGCTTGTCTCTTCATTGTGTGTGTGTATGTGTGTGTGCATCTTTGTGCTTCTCACCTTCACTCTCACATCATCTCACGTTCACGATCTTCATATCACTCCTACCTCTCCCACGGATTGACAATTAAGGAGGTGAAGCTTTTTAACGTGGTTCTCACCATTGTGCTAGAGCAACAGGAGTGTTGAATGAAAGAACAAGTCACTCATGGAGATGGCGAGGTGTATGGTCAAGAGTCAGGCTTTACCACATAGTTTCTGGCTTGAGGCTGTCATGTGTGCAACATATGTACTTTACAGGTGTCCCACTAAAGCGTTGGAGTCTCTCACTCCGTATGAGGCTTGGCATGATCACAAGCCATCTGTTGCTCATATGCATGTTTTTGGTTGTTTGACATATGCATTAGTGCCTGAAAAACATTGCAAAAAATTGGATAATAAATCAATAAAATGTATTTTTGTTGGGTACAGTTCTAAAAATAAAGGCTATCATTTGTATCATCTACAAACTAAATGCATTTTGGTTAGCCGTGATGTTGTTCCTGTTTCGTTTGATGAAGCACAAAATTTAGAAAATTGGGTGGTTGCTATGCAATCTAAATAATATGTGACTTGCTTCCTGGCAAGAAGGCTATTGACACTAAGTGGGTGTACAAGTTGAAGCATAAACCAGATGGTACAGTTGACAGGTATAAGGATAGGCTTGTTGCAAAGGGTTATGCAGAGGAAAGATGCATTGATTTTGATGAAACCTTTGCTCCTACTTGTCGAATGGCTACTGTTCGTAGCATGTATGCACTTGCAGCTCATCATGGTTGGAATGTACATCAGTTGGACATTAAAACAACATTTCTAAATGGTGACTTGCATTAAGAAGTGTATGTTTTTCAACCTCGTGGCTTTGTGCATGAAGGGCATGAAAACCAGGTGTGCAGGTTAAAGAAGGCATTATATGGTTTAAAGCAAGCACCACGTGATTGGTATGAAAAGATACATGCCTATCTGATTACACATGGTTTTGAGAATAGTCCAACTGAAAGCACCTTATATGTCAAACATGCTAATGATGTAATTTTGATCATTGTGGTGTATGTTGAGGACATGCTGCTCACTGGTCCTCATGAGAAGCATATTGCTGATTTCAAGGCTAATCTACATGCCTCATTTGAGATGTCTGATTTGGGGCATTTGCATCATTATTTGGGCATTCAATTTATGCATGTTGATGGTGGAATGTCTTTGTGTCAAACGAAATATATTGACACATTATTGTAGCGTTTTGGCCTTGAAGACAGTAAACATATTGCCACTCCTATGGAGACAGGTTTACGACTGAGTCTTCATGATGTTGGAGATGCATTTGATGTTGTTCTCTATCGTCAGGTATGCTTGATTTACTTATGTGTTACTTGGCTAGATATTCAGTTCGCTGTCTCACAAATGAGTAGGTTTATGCATTGCCCAGGAGTCAAGCATTGGTAGGCAGTTAAGCACATCTTTCACTACTTGAGTGGTACTCGGCTACGTGGGTTATTTTATCCCAAGGGGGGATCACTACCACCAGATTTGCAAGATTTTTCTGACTCTGATTGGGCTGGTTGCTATGACACTCGTGTGTCCACTAGTGGCTTTTGCTTCATGCTTGGTAGCTCATGTATATCTTGGTTGAGGAAGAAGAAGCCTACTATGGCCACTTCTAGTTGTAAGGCTGAGTATAGTGCAGCTTTCACAGCAACTGTTGAGTGTGTGTGGCTCAGACACCTTATGGCTAATTTGGGTGTTGGTCAGTCTTCTGCCACCACCATCTTCACTAACAGTCAGAGCGCATTGGTAGTTGCGATGAACCCTGTGTTCCATGCTCATACCAAGCACATTGAGGTGCATTATCATTATGTCAGGGAGAGGTCCTCTATTGGGGAGATTAGCTTGGCATATGTGCCCATGCAGGAGAACATTGCATAACTTTTCACGACGGCTCTGCCTAGGGAGAAGTTTGAAGCTTTTCACAAAGCTTTGGGCTTAATTCCTTTTGTGGAGTGAATTCCACATAGTTTTGGACTTCCTTATACATGAGTGCCAGCTCCTTGTTCATCACATCACTCCTAGGGGGGATTTGTTGATATATTTAGGTAGTGATGTGTGTGAACACATCAGGATCGATGGGGCGCTTTTTTCCCTCTTTAGGAGGTTTTTTTTCCCCGGGATTGTATATACGCCTATTGCCCTAATGGGATACTTACCTTTGTAAATTCTAGTGGTAATACATTCAATATTGTGTGTTGAGCTCCAAGCTTATTCTTCTTCCTTATGCTGCTCATGTGCTTTCGCAGACGTCTAACTCCAACAAATAAAGACTCTATGTCCTTTCTTAAAGACACTAGAAGATCTCTTCTTTTCAACATATTCTTTAGCCCTATTAGCTACTTGTTGCATCTTAGCTTTAGCTATGTCTAAGTTTTCCTGGAGATTTGCTATGAATTTTGAAGCACTAGACCTTTGGCATTCCTATGGTACTGGGAGTAGTGGGATTCATGCCATCCCAAAAGAAGACATTCTGGTCACCTTATGCACTCTAATATTATAAGAAAACTCTATTAATGGAAAATAACTAGCCCAATCCGTTTGCTTCTCAAATACATATGCTTCAACATGTCCTCTAGCATCTAGTTGACCTCTCCTTTTGGCCATCTATTTGTGGATGGTCAGCACTACTCATCTTCAATGAAACTTCCAAATCGAAAACTTCCAAAAGTATCCTAAATATGACATCCCTATCTTAAAGATATTGGTATTAGTGATTCATACATGAGATAAATATCTATGCTACTTATGGAGCTTCTCCTATCCCCTACATGGGTATGAAATGAGCTATCTTGCTCAATCTATCTACCACTACTAGGATAGCATCCTGCTTCCTATGGATCCACGATAACACAACTATGAAGTTCATGGATATACTATCCTAATTGCCCTCTAGGATCTCTAAAGGTTGTAGTAGACCTAGTGTCCTAACCCTTTTTTTCTTATTGACCTCACACATAAAGCATTGTCAAACATATGAGTGGACATATTTGGTTAATCGACGACACCAAAATTTTCTTCTAATAATTTGTATGGTCTTTTCAAAACCAAGATGTCCTACACATGGAAAATCATGATTATCATGCATGAATTTTTTGCTCAATTCCTTTCCTTTCCATTTAAATATTCCATTATCCATTGAGAACTTATAATATGTACTTGACTTATTTTCATTATTGGGACCAAGATAATGCAAAAGTCATTATATGTTTTTTGCCTCTTCTATATAGGATTTCCATATGAAACTCTTGCGTGAACAAGCATGTTTGTCTCAAAGATCTTATTGGCTACAAAATTACTTGAATGTATGGTGATTTTGTATACTTAAAAGTCCACACCAGATAAATACTATCTCTAAATGTTAAGATTATGCACCACAAGCTAAAACTCCTATTCATGCATTGATCATTCTTAGTTACAAAAGCTATAGACCTATTATCTTGGTCGAGAAGTGCTCTATGTATATGTCACTAACATCTATCTTCAACTCAAATGGTTTCTCTCGATCCACCACTTTAATTATTAAAGCCTCTAAAATGGCTTAGTTGAGAGTTCTAAAACTTTCTTCTTGATATTGCTTCTATCCAAATGGATTTTTTCCTTGAAGAAGAATGATCAAAAGTCTTGCTATCAATGAATAGGATGATATGATTTTCTAATTAAAAAAAGTCCATATGAATAATTGAAGCTTCTCATTGTCTTGAATATTTGGCCATTCCAAAATGACTAAGACCTTTTTGAGATGCACCTTAACTCCATCAGTCGAAACTATGTGCCTAAGATATTATATCTTCGAAAGGAATAAATGAGTTTTACATAGAATTGATTTTCTTTTCAGTTATTTAACACTAACAAGAGATGAGATTCATGTTCATTCATAGACTAATAGATCATCCACAAAACCTACAAAAAAAATTTTGAATGAATGGACACAACATATCATTCATTATCATCATGAGAATAGCAAGCATATTGGTAAGAAAAAAGTTAATAGCTCAATAATCTTACAATCAAATCGAGTTTGGAATGCTATTTGATATGCAACTTGATCTCTAAGCCTAATCTGGTGGTAGTCGCTTTTCAAATCTATTTTTTTAATACAACTGCTCCATCTAGAGCATAAGAGATCATAAATAAGGAGCATGGATGGGGTATCTATATTTGATGGTGATATTATTGAATGTGTGATAGTCTATACACATCCTATAAGACCCATACTTGTTTTTCACTGGTAATAGTAGTGCTACAAAGGGTGAATAGTTAGGTCCAATTGGCACTTTCTCCATATACTTCACTATGCTAAGTAACTTAGAGAATCTATGGCACATGCTTACTAGCACATTGCATATGCTAATTAGCATAGTTTTCTATGCTAACAAACATACTCATATGTTAACTAGGATAATTTGTATGCTAATTAGCATAATCTTTGTGTGTGTATGAGTCCCCCTAGTAAACCTATTACAAACTATATATTGCCATACAACATAGACCAATATGGTACAAATACAAAAAAATGAATTGATCTTTTTCAATAAAGTTAACAATCTCAAGCATTAAATTAGAATCCCAAATCCCATGATTTGGTCCCCCTAAAACCTATAAAAATAAACATATAAGGATAGAGCAAGTTGTTACCTACCACCATCTAGAGAAACATTAAATTAATAAGTTTAAATGGAAAGGCAAATGCTCATACCCACTCCCTTGCCATTGGTTTCATGTCCTAGTCTATTTATTTTTTGAACCTTAGAAGAATCAAGTAGGAAAATATCATCACTATAGAATTTTTTTTCCCTTTAGATTGCATTGGATAGGGATGAATTAATCAATACTACAATGGTATTTCATCAATGACTAAATTGATACAATATTACTACCTTTTCTTTATGTAAAGTTATATATTGTAAAAAATTTCACAGTAATTTTGATGCTTCAATAGTATATACATTCCTTTTTTTTAGAGGATTGAATCATTTTTCTATCAAATATCTTCTTAAACAAAAAATTCATCCACTTCCAATAATAAGGTAGCTTTATCATTTCCCATAATTTCACCAAATCACAATATTCTCTACAAAGAATTATTTCATTCAGTCCTAGTAGTTTCAATCGGTTACCTTAAGAAATTTCTTTAAAAAATGCATGTATTAGAAGTTTACTTAAATTACGTTTTCAACCCAAGTTAATTTATTCTTAAGGATTTAGGAATTTAAAACTAATTGAAACCTTATGTTATTTTCCTTATTTTTTTGACACGATTTCCACGAATCTTTCAAATTGTTTTAGTATCGTTGTTCCTTTTATTATTTTATTAAAAAATAAAGTTGTTTATTGTGCTGAATAAAGGCTTAACATGTAAAAGAACTGATTTTCAAAAAATATACCCCTTCACTTTGTAATTATTCTTTCATTAGTTCATGCAAGGGAGATTAGGCCTAGGCCAAATTTCATCCTAAAAAACACACACAAACACTTAATTATTGAGTAATAAATTTGAATTAAATTGATTATTATGTAAAAACTCATTTCTGTTGAGAAAGCATAGTACTAGACAAGTTTAGGATATTTTTGATAATAATTCTTCAAGATTATTCTTGTTCAAAAATATTGTGAAGAGAAAGCCAACAAATGAATAAAATGAAAGTTATGCATTAATACCACATTTCAAATAATAACAAAGAATTCCTAGAAAGGAAGAAATATTAATTGACATCTTTTCAATTTCAAGAGAAAGAAAAAGCATCCGATGGTGCAAGAAATACCTTTAGAGAAACATTCATCATAAAATACAATGAACATGAACATTCATCATAAAAGAAAAAGTTTTAGAGAAAGCTTTGAACCTTACAAAAGGATATGATTAGGGCTATATTAGACAATCTTTTGTAGAATAATGCTAAAATATGTGAGCCATTTGAGCAAAAATGATTTTTATTAGTAAATTTGTTTGTTTGTTATTGGAACCTCTACAAAAATTAGACATAATTCAAAGTCATATGCAAGTAAGATCAAATGGCTTGTGTGTACCTAAGCTCACAATGACGTAGGGACTTATGATGAAGGAGACTAAATCTCTATCATCAAGCAAGTGTATATAGTGGTGGTATTGATACACTCATTAAATTATCAATCCATGAATTGAACCCCATCAAGTGTATGAAGACATGTGCTCTTGTGATAGTTAATGTGGGGTTGGGTAAAATTAAGCTAAATCTACCTCACATGACACTTCCCACACAATGGCATGTATCCCGATACTTGGTGCAACAACAAACACTAATTAGGTGATTTATCTGAGCTTTGATACCCGAATATAGTCAATAGCAGGTTCCTTTCAAAGCTCTCAAAGAGATGCATCCAATGGTCAAAGTAATTGTTCGGACTTCTATGCTTCATGCCATGATAAAAAATAGAGTGGCGAGTGTGTACCTAATTCCATTGCACACCTTACTTTGCTAGCCTTTGCTCTCTTCTAAGTTAGCATTGCGTTTCAAAGGCTCTATTCTTAACTCTTCTTTGTCATCCTCTAGGACCTGATGTATTTCTTTCCATTGCACGCATCAAGTAGAGGGAGAAGCATCTAGAATTCTCAGACAATTGGTTATCTTATCCGATGAAGAATCCTTTGTGTATTGTCTCCCTTCACTAGAGCCTGGTTGTAATTCTTTTATTTCCATTCTTCGAGCCCTAGTCCTTTGGTGTTGTCACCTGATGTATGCCCCTGCTAGGCTTTGGGCAGAGGGTTGTTCTATTCTTTATGAGTTTTTTCTTCATTGAGCCGTTTTATTCTTTGATCTCCTTCTTCTTCTCTTTTTGCTTGATTCCCCCTCCACACGTCCCTCCTCCTAAACTCTGTCGTCCCTGAGAGGCTTTTTGTTGCGACGTGCGTATGTTTGTATGACTTTCTGCTCTCGATGGTTAAGCAAATTGGCTTGACATATCATCAGTTCCTTCCATTGGGTTGACTTCACCCCGTCATCTGGTGCCTGCCTATGGTCTGCAAAGAAGCTTAATTCGTAGGCCACCAGTGGTGCATTTAGGTTAGAAGATATTTTGGCAAAGATCTCTGAGTCCATTTCAAAAAATCCTGTAAAAAATGCCTCTTTGAATGTCTACATATATGGACTTGGTAAAAACATAAGTGTGGAATATGTGGTCATTAGTGTTAATCAACTTGGAATAGTAGATAAATAAAAGACAAGGGCATCCAATCCCTTGTTAATCCTGATGAAGTTAAAAAATGTATACTGTGCATGTTGAAACACCTTTACTACTGTAAGTAACATACTCAAAATTTTGTTAGTCATTTTTATGGCTAAATCAGGTACTGTGTCATATCTGGCGATCCAAAATTCAATGGTTTTCACCATGTACTCTTCGGTTGGTAAGTAATTACGGGGTGGACTTGGTAATTATGGATAGTTTAGCCATTGATTATTTAAGCTTTGCTGGCACTGTGCTTCCCAAAATTGCATCTAGGAGCATCTTCAGGGTATTGGGCAAAAAGATGGGTTGACTTGAAGGACATACGGTGCCGATTCCCAGTGTACCTATAATGTAGGGTTCTTTTCCAAAAATTTCCATCTCCAAATAGGATCTGCTTTATCAAATTCCTCTTGTGTGTAGGAGAATGTCTGCATGTTGAATTGCATATCGTTATCTGGCTCTTTATTGGCGGTCGTCTTTATGTACTGTCTTGTTTCTTCTTTGAGTAACCCATAAGGTACATTGAAGGGCTTCATAACCTGTTCTAGGTTCTTGCTTTCAATCTTTGCTTCTCTCATTACTCTGATTACTTGTTCTTTAATTTCTTCAGTAAGCTGGGACACCAGTAGTGCCTGCTCATTTCGACTTAGTTCTGCAATAGCCCGATTATGTCTCTCAATGTGGGTCTCTGTTTCCTCCCTTATCGGTGAATGATGCATGGGGGAAGAAAGAGGACGTACCTCAGTCTCCTCAGTAGCTACTGTGGAGTGTGGAACTACTAGTGTCCCCACATTTACCTACTATTCTAATTGAGCTTTTAATTTATTTATTAGTTCATCCTTTGCTTTGATTTCTTCGGTGGCCGGTGTAATCATATCCTTGTTCTTGAGGAGCTCCTCTCCTATGGCAGCAAGTTGATTAGCATCTTCATTGCATTATACTAAGTATTGATTTTCTACCATCTTCCACTTCATCCTAAGTTCATTGGTGTTGTCCATATATCTTTTTTCCAATTCTACTATGATGGCTTGCTCTTTCTTCAACTGATCTTTATACTTTGCTATTCGATCCTCCAAGGCTTTTGTGTTGCTTTCTATAATTTCCGGAGCTTCTATAGGCTAGTTGCATAGTAAGCTCGTCATCACTTCTTTGTTCCTATTCCTTAGATTGTCGGCTTCATCCATGTATACCTTTTCATTTGAGATTCAAGGAGTTTACTTCTAGCATTCATTCGTATTCTTTTTGCTTCACCAGCTTCATATTTGCTTTGTAGTTATCTCAGTTGTTCTTGCAGCTTCTTGTTTTCAATTTCCAGTATGGTACATTTATTCTTGGTTTCATTGGTTTTTGATTCTTTTTCTAAAAGTTTCCTTTGAGCCTGAATTAATTTTGCACATAAGCTTTCACCTATTTCCTGGAAGTGATTGTTCTCCCGCATTGCCTTGTCGTAGTTTGCATCAGCTTCAAGCATTCGCTGCTGAGTATCCATAGCAATTTGTATCATTTGTTGCACTACCGGCTTGAGCTGAGCTACATCCACATTCAATCATGTTTTGGGGATGTTTGGTTCTTCCCCTGTTCGTACATCTCTTCCTTGTTCCACATGTATCGTCTCGTTGTGCTGTTGCCTTATTTGGAGATGTACTTCTTGGTCTCTTCTTTCCTCTTCATTAGTGGTCGATTTGGTAGCAGTGTATTGAAACATGACATCCAACAGAGAGGGTTCTGCTACTACCCTTATTTGTGTCAAGGGTTCGAGATCCTTTACTGTGTCTTATACTTTTTCTTCCTTGGGGTTCTTTACCAGGACCTCTCCCGCTAAATGAGTCTCTTTGATTCGGATGTTGGATGTTTCATTCAATTTGATTATATGAATGTGTTCTTGAGATGCTTCCTGCCTGGTGGTGCCTTTGATAGAGTTATCAGGAATCTAATCGATCTTTGTGCCTTCCACAGCAAAGTCATCAGGTACTTGATTTTATTCCTCCCATTGACCATCATCTTTGGAGTCGCTTTTAATGTCGACATTTAGCATAGATTGTTCTTGCTCTTCTAGTGTATCAGGCGATGAACTTGAGTTGGCCAGCCCCAACTCTCTATATCGATGAACCTTGGTTAGCCGTTTTTGTTGTTCGTTGTCTCCAACTGTTTGTCGATAATGATGTCCTTGAACTGGTAGGTTTACCTGACCTTCCAAATACTGGTAAGTTGCTTCCATTGCCTTTGTTAATTCCTCTTCCGTGATGGGTGGATTGTCTTCAAGCCTGGTTCTTGGAAGTACATGTGCCCTCTTTGAAGCTAGAACGGCCTCTTCTACCTACGTCATCTCCCGTAATCTTTTGGTACCTCTCATTCTTGGTTTGGAGCTCGTTTTAGCTTCTTCTACTATTTTGAATCCTTTCTTCTTCCTTGGGACCGTGGCAATCTTTGCATACTTAGCCATTTCTTCAGATGAGGGCATCTCTTTCAAATGTTCCCAAATGCCTAAGGCATGATAGATCAGTACTATTAAGGCAATGCTTCCGTTCAAGAACTTCTTATGATTCCACTGTTTCTTTGCTTCGAAGAGTCATTCTTGAATGTATGGAGTCATGTTAAGTTGATTCCCTATTTTTTTGATGGCATGGGACAACATTTGCACTATGATCTTCTGTGGAGCAGTATATCTGTGCATGTTTGGAAAGCAAAAATGTGGTGAATGAGTCAAACTTCCTCTTCTATATCAATATGATTGATATCTGTGAACGTTTGGGTCTTAGCCCCCTGACTTTCCTCTTTCAAAATTATATTTCCATCTTTTTCCCATCCAAAAGCTTCTTTGATTAAATCGTGGGTGAATTGTATGATGACCCACTCGCCTACTGCATCTAGGACTCTTGCTTTGGGTACTAATGGATCATGCAAAGCCAGTTGTAAGGTGTTCATTACTTGTGTGCAACATTGGAAATCTATTTTGTAGATTGGGAGTTCAAAGTATTTTTGAATACCACCTTTTTTCATAATGTCTACAGTGGATGGAAGTTCATGCACTACTTTGAAATCTTGAGATATTACTGGAAACTAATGGTCCATGTCCATAATTTTAATTGTTACCAAGAACAGATAATCCCCGGTAGGTTGATCCTCCTGAAACCAGTGACCTTTTGCCTTTGTCACGCTCTGTAGGGGAAATTCCAGCATCTCCTCTTGAATAGTCACTTCGGAGTCCTCAGAAGCCATCTGCACTTGTAATAAGAGAGCATCAGCTTTTTATAGAAGGCATGTCGTTTAGTGATGTGTGTCTCAGTAACATATTGTTCATTGGATCACTCCGTTTCCCCTTACTTAAGTGAGTAAGATCTCTTACCACACATCTTTTCATTTATATTCCTGAAAGAAAACAAGAACTAGTTTAGCCAAAGCATTTATTTATTTACATAGTAGGTTCATTCTTATGGAAGTAGAATCTATGATCTATTCCCAAGTGGGAAATGTGCACCACTAGTTTTGGTAAACACATCATGTGCCGAATGCATGGCCTCGTAATGTGGCCCTGTCATGCATACTTTAGATGCAATCGACCCTTCATGAGTGCAAATAGAATCTTTTTGAGCCTGTTGTTCCTGTCTGTGTAGCCTCTTGGGTCTCCACGTCCATTTTGTAGCTGATGTTTGAGACTTCATTTTCTCTTGGTTTTGTCGTATTCTAGGTTCTTCTTCTTTGGTTAATGTCGTGTTCCTCTGGTACCTTTGGTGGGTCATGTTTGTCTTCATGGTCTTGCTTTGTAGGCATACTATTTCCTCTCGTTTATCTAGCTATTGATTCGCAATCTGTTTGATCTTTTTCGGAATCCATATGTGTTGCCGTGTTTTTTGGGCTTCTACTAATGATTTGGGAAGCCATACTCTCAAAAGTATTTTTGGTTCCAATTGTAATGAAGAGAATTCATTGTTTCTCCTTATCTCCGGTGTAGACTTTTTTGTTTCCCTCATTACATCCTTGCGAACCCAGTGTAGATTAACCCTTCCTAGTTGCGATAATTGAATAGTAGACTTCCATGTAGATTCCTTGTTGTAGGTCTCTTTAAGAGTGTTGCCTTCACATTTTCTCTCGGATTCACCGTTCTTGGGGAATAAAGGCACTTCATCAACTGATGCATTTGTATTGGTATTCAATCCTTTTGTATGGCACTCCTTGGATAAACTCTTGACTGATTCGTTTTCCAATTCCTCTTCTAGGGTTGCTTTCTCACACGTGATGGTTTCATGCATGCAAGGAGATCTTTCTTCTAGCAGGTTAAAGATTTTTATGCCCTATTTTGGCTGAGATGTATCCTTGAGCTAAATGAATGCCCACTTCGTTTTCAATAATCCAATCTTTCCCTAGGATCAGATTTTCTATTAAATCCTCATCTTTATAGACTAGAACTCGTTGCTCCATATTGGAATTTCCTAGGTGGAGAGATATCATGGCTTCTCCAATGCATTCTATGACTTGGCCCCCAACGCCTATCATGTGTGCTTTAGTCGGTGTTATGGTCGTTTGAAGATGCATGATGACAGTCATTCGTATGCAACTGAGTGCTGCTCCCGAGTCTATCAATGCATCTATTAGCTGGTATTCTGTAGTTCCAATCCCTAGGTTTAAATATGGTTGGGATATGCTGAGGTTGTTTGTGTTGTCCTAGTGAACTTGATAGTTGGACATGGGAATAGGCTCCTCTCCTTGTAGATATCGTTCATCCCTTTGCCTTATCCACTCTTTTCGTTTCTTGATACGATCCAGGGTTTCTTGCCTTGCCTCTTCTCTAATTCTCTCTTCCTCTTTTTTTCTATTTTGTGCCCCTACAAGTCGTGCTAACATTTGATATGTCAATGGATCCATGTAGTGTTTTACTCGACAACCACTTATGTAATTAGGAAGTATATCTCCATCCAGTGTGGCTAGGTTAACAGCTCCACTTGTTGAAATCCTATTGATTATTAGAGGTCCATATCCACGTTTCTGTAGCTTCTTGGCGTGTTGCTTCAAAGTATACACCAGGAATAAATCTCCTTTTAGTCCTTTATCTTTGATGTGCGCATCAAAATATGCTTTTTGTCTTCTTTTTGCCGCATAAATTCCCACAATAGCTTGTAGTCTTGTTTCGTGTAGCTTCTCAATTTCTTCGAGTTGTTTGGACAGTTCATGCCGCATCCAATCATACTATTGTGCTACTCTTAATGTAGGCACCAAAAAATCCATTGGCAGGATTGCATTTTGTCCATACATTAGGTTAAATGGTGTAGTTCCAATGGCTGTCTTGTAAGTGCCCAAATTGCATGATGCAATTGTTTGTCCCAATTTGACCTTCCACTATTGACTATCTTTGTCAATACAGTGCACAACACCTTATTGGAACTTTTTGCTTGACCGTTGGCTTGAGGATGATAAGGGGCTGATTTTTTATGAATCACTAAGAACTCATTCATCAAGGACTCTATTACTTCATTAATGAAATGCGTTCCTCAATCACTCACTATCTCTATAGGTAGTCCAAAGCGAGTAAAGATATGCTAAAAAAGAAACTTAGCTGTGGTCTGTGCATCATTTTTTCTAGTTACTTTTGCCTCTACCCATTTAGTCAGATAATCAGTTGCTACTATTATGTATTCAACGTGTGATCCTTTGGCTGGTGGATTAATGGGTCCTATGAAATCAATACCCCATTTGGAAAAGGCTCTCGTGCAAACCATAGGTCTCAATGGTATGTCATCTCATCTGATAGGATATTTAGCTCTTTGGCATGCCTCACAGCTTCATACGTAGGTGTCTGCATCCATATGTAGAGTTGGCCACCACAAGCCTGCAAAGAGGATCATTTTTACAATTCTTTTGGCTGAGAAATGTCCTCCTGTAGCACCTGCATGTGCCATTTCTAATATGGGTAAGTACTCTCCTTCATGTACACATAGTCGTAGTTGATTATCCTTCCCTTTCTTGAATAATTGTCTCCCCATGATAACATAGTCCTTACTCATTTCTTTTAGGGATTGTTTCCTCACTAAACTGATTCCGTCCTCATGCTCTCATGTCTTTAGGAATTTCACTAACGTCTTACTCTAGTTGGGTGCTATCATAGAGAAAGGTAAAGATGTATGATCATCTGGAGTGGTTTCCTGACATTCCGTGCAACTATTGACATACTCATGAACACCCTTAGGCATATTAGGCCAATAGACTCCTAACCGTTTCAATTCTCTTTTTCCCTTGTGCATTCTCCATTTGTTTATGTGTGCTTGTTCAATCAAGTTCTTACGTCTGTCTTCTTATACACATCTAGACAATACACTGTTGGATTCTTTATGATACACACTTCCTGCTACAATGTGTAAGTTACGCGATTGTAGAATTTCCTTTCTAATCTCCTTGTTAATCAGGTGTTGTGGTCCATGAGTGAGTATTGGAATTAGCTTTCCTGCCCATTCAGGACATACTTCCAGATTGAATAGGTAAGTGTCTAGTAAGTCGTCAGGTACTTCGCTAGGTGGTTCTCCGTGTGTTAACCTAGAGAGATGATCGGCTCTTATGTGGTTATTTCCTTTTTTTACAATCACTTCAAAATCGAACTCCATTAACAACAGAAACCATCTCACTAGTTTCCCCGTGGTACAAGGCTTATTGACTAAGTACAATAAGGCTTGATGATCTATGAAGAACTTGAACTTGTTGGCTAAAAGGTAGTGTCTGAATTTCTTTACAACATACACCATCCCTAAACCTTCTCGCTCTGTAGTTGTATAGTTTGTTTCAGCTTGATTCAATTGTCTGCTTGCATAGGCAATAGGATGGTCCAATTTTCCTTCATCTGTCGGTTGAGCTAAAATGCATCCTATTGCGTAATTGGAAGCATCCACATGAATATGAAAGGGCTTGTTCCAGTTGGATGTTTTCAAATTGGTGTTGTGCTAAGTCGCTTTTTTAGCTCATTAAATGCTTTCTCGCATTCGTCTGTCCATGTAAATTGAGTCAACAATCGATACAATGGTTTGACAATTATAGTGTACATGTGGATAAATCGGCGATAGTATCCATAATGACCCATAAACGCTTGCACTTCCTTTGCATTTTTTGGTCTTGGAAGTTCTAGAATTACTTTGATCTTGTCTTCGTTAGTAGATATTCCATTCCTAGATACGATGTGCCCTAGGATTTTTCCTTGTCTCACCATAAAAACGCACTTCTTAGGATTCAAGCATACTCTATATTGTCAACATTTTCAAATATTTTTTGCAATTCCGGAATATGTTCCTATCTTCGATCTGATACTTCCATACTCTTCCTTAGGAATTCTTTGAAAACATGACACATCAACCATTGGAAAGTAGCAGGTGCGTTAGTGAGTCCAAAGGGCATCACCCTGAAAGCATAGACTCCCCATTCAGTTGCGAATGCAGTCTTATGTTGGTCCTCAATAGCAATAGCTACTTGGTTGTATCCAGAGAATCCATCCAAGAAGCTATAGACTTCCTTACCTGCAACGCTTTCCAAGAGGAAATAAGTGATAGGTAATGGGTAGCTATCACAGATCGTAGCTGCATTGAATTTCTTTAGATTAATGCACACTCTTAGTTTCCCATTCTTTTTGGGCACAACTACTAAGGGTGACACCCATTCAGTATGTTCTATCTCGTAAATGAATCTTGCTGCCAATAGTCTGTCTATCTCTTCCTTAATTTTTGATGCATAGACATCATTATAAGTGTAATGTTTTGCTTCGATGGTTTAGCATCCGGTATCATTGGTATTCAATGAGAACAAATGGAGGGTTCCACACCTTTGAGGTCCTTGTAGGTCCATGCAAACTGTAGCTCAGCGATGAGTAGCACCTCCTTTAATGTCAATCCGGGGAGACGTGAGGATGGTATGAAGACCACGAGCAAGTGGAAGCACAAGTGCGTGAGTGAGAAGCACACAAGCATGCACACACATACACGCACACGCACACACACGGCAAGAACAAAGAGAGTAAGACAATGGAATCACTTCTATTGCAACCAAGTTCTCATACAAGCTCAAACTACAAGAAGCTAGCCCAAAAATGAGATCTCTAGCTCTATTTATAGTTTTTGACTAGCTTTGGCCCTGTCCAGACCTAGTGTCCGGCCTAGTTAAAAATTAGGTTCCAGGGCTTATTTGAGGGTTCAAACGAGATCTAAAAATTATGAAAATTGGCAGGCAACTACTTCTAAGGCTCCCCAAGCTCGAGGACTCCTCGGCTTGTACAAAATGGAGCTACAAAAAGGTGAAATGATATTTACAAGGGTTTTTAGTGATGAGAATCACTTAAAAATGATGTAAGGGTTTTGAAAAAAATGAAGGGTTGCCTTAGTGCTAGATCTGCATGTGTGTCCGTACTTGCTTCTTCCCGTATACTGTCAACACTCTCCCCCCCCTAGCGTCTGTCGCCTCTGACAGACCTTTGATCTGCGGGTTGATCAATATAGTTCTGGAGAATGTCAGCTCCCACATCATGTTCTTTGATTCGCAGCCCTCGGATCAGGTCTCTCTGCAGGGTATCCCAATTGACTGGGCCCGGTATGTCCGGCTGTGGCGTTGTGTAGATTTCTGAGTGCATCGTTTGTTCGCAGGCAAAGAGGTGTAACAAATGGGTGGGCCTTGGCGCGAATACCTCTGAGTGTGCTTCCCAGAACCCCGTGGTGAACATTTCATCGAAAGTTTGCTTGTAGCAGGCAGGGAGATATCTGATGCGTGCGTGCCATGCATAAGCAACTCGTATGCTCGGGGTGGTGCTCATATCATATAGCAGGTCATAATTACCATTCACAAACCCGGGAATCGGAGGTTGAATATGACAGACATTTCGGAAAGTTTTGAGCACAACCTACATCATATCGAAGATCTTGAGCATCATCTGGGCAGCCACATCTGGCATAGGGTGGAGGCGTGGAAGCCAATGTCTGATGGTAGCCATCATGTAGGCTACCGTAGGCGTGCCGTTTGGGGGTGCAATGGCAGGGTAATTGAGCCATTCTTTGCAATTGGCGTTGTTCTTGACTTTGATGGCGAATGACTTCCATGTTCTTCTCCGTTGCACTGGTCCATAGCAATTGTTATACTTCAAATGCATGGGCGCGTGGTCCCATGTCCGTAGCATCTCGGGATAGGTTTCCAATAGCTTTTGCCTCCAGATGGGTTGGTGTATTTTCCCTTTGCGCGCCTCCTCTGGAATGTCCTCCGGTTCAAATTGTGTTGCGAAAGTTGGGTACTTGTTGGTCTTACGTTTGATCTCCGCGTTGTAGTCTGCCAACAGTACAAAGTATGGCTTATATTGTAATTCTGAGCTGGTTATTAGTCTTCTAGGGGCCAGATGTCTGAAGTAGTCTGATTGAAGTATAGTTTCTTCAATGGTCTTCATGGCCAACATCTGGTAGGAGATACGTTCTTCATGAGTTTGCCCCATTTCTTCTACCTGTTTCATCCATGCCGATGGGGGTTCCTCATAAGTGTCCTGTCCCTCCTCAGTGATTGTGCCTCCTGGAAAAGGTTGAGGCTCATAGTTCTCTTCGTATGCTTCCTCCACTGGAATAATAACTGCTTCTTCTTCCATGGGTTGCTCAGGTGGGGAAGGAGGTCGTTCATATTGTAACAACTTGATTTTTAACTCGGCCACCCGCTGACGTAGCTCTAGTACTTCACTGGCTACTGATAATTCTGGCTCTGGTGAGGTTGCAGCGTTGGCCATCTCCTTGTGTTCTTGTTGGCGTGGTGCAGGCACTTGGGCTTTCTGTAGGTCTTTGACTTGGTCAGCAAGCTGATCATGAGCCTCCAGGAGAGTGGCATAGGTCTCTAATATTTGTTGTATATTCTCCGAGGGGATGGCTTGGAACTTAGCCGGGTCAATGGGTGCCCCTGGAGTATTTTCCATAGCTGCTTCGAGGTTGTCTTGATTTTGTTGTTGTAGTCTTTTATTTTCTTCTTGAGCAGCCGCTAAATGGCGTCGGAGTAGAGCCATGTTTCGTTGTAGTCTAGCGTTACGGGCTAGTTGATCTCTAAGTTGTTCTTCAGTTACCCTACTCTTCTCTGCATGTGTGGATTCGAGCTCCACCTGATGTTGTTGAAGGGTAGTCACCTCCTGCTGTAGTTCTGTATTAGATAACTCCAGGGCCGTGACTCGTGCCTGGAGATGGGCTGACAAAGTACCGAGTTCTTTATTGTTTTCTTCTAGTAACCTGTATTCCTGTTTAAGTTGGGCGGCAGCTTCAAGCATGGTGTTGAGTGCATGACTAAATGAAGTGGGTGCAGGGGTAAAGGTGGAAGATGCAAGGGGTCGGGGGATGGGAAAGGGAAAAGTGGATGTTGTGCCTACAGTGCTTGGAAATGGCGACGTGAGTGAAATGATACGTGGTGATGTTGGAATAGCAGTGGTGGTGGGTGATCCTGTGGATGGTGAGATGTCCATGGGATCGGACGTGAGAGTGTGTGATTCGTGCACTGTGAATACAAGAATGGTGGCTGGCGTGATAGTGGTAGCAGTGAATGTGGGGGAGTGGGGTTGGGAAAGGGACTTTTTATTATAATTATCCACCTGTTGGAGTATATTTACAAGGTTTGTCCAGAATGAGGGTTGTGTGACTTGGGCTGAGTGTGAGGTAGTTGCTAGGGGAGTGGTGGATAGGGTTTGGGTGTGGGTGAATGGAAAAGGATGGGATGAGGTCTGGCTATTGGCAAGTGGTTGTCCAAGGGCGGGGAGATAGGAAGGGTGACCTATTATGGTTTGATCGGTGGCCGGATGACCGGTGTGAGGTTCAAAAATTTGGGTGGAAGTGTGGGACGTGGGTAAAGGGAAGGATGTAAAAACGGAGGTGTGTACAATGGTTTCGTGATGGGTGGATATCGGTTGTTCAGGAGGAATAGTGGAGAGGGGTTCTGAAGGGTGGATGGAAGGTGGCTGTGGAGATGGTACGTGTGTAATTACCTCATGTTCGTCGGTGGGACTCGGGCTCGTCATGTGAACATCTTCTGAAATTATAGTAGGCAAGGTGGTAGAGGTTTCCATTTGAATCATTTTCCCGCGTCGTGGTCGTGTATCAATCCTTCGTTGATCATAGACAGGGTTTTCCTGATAGACCATTGTCCTCAATGCCTCCCCGATCCCACATGTCTCTGCCAATAAATTCAATGATTCCACAAAGTTGGATTCAACATTCTCGGCTTGAAGCATCTGGTTCACTAGAGCTCTATTCGCCTCTTCTGTCATCTTATGTCTTCTCTGTACCTGCTTGATTGTCTTGTACAGCCGTCTGAGTTGTGCTGTGTAGGCAGGGACCTCCTCTTCACTGTCTGCCGGGTCATTTCTGTATGCGCCTTTCTGCACTTGTGTGTTTGGGTCATGAGGATGTTGTGCCACTTCTTCCCCATGTACTCTGCTCGTCTCGCCCCGTGGCTGTTCTCTTTGGGCTGATGCACCCGGACCCACATTGTCAAGGGAATCTTCACTGTCGGATAGGGGGACCGTCTGCAGGAATCTTTCAAAATCGAAATTTGGATCTTCTGTGAAGGTGGCCATAGATGCAAACTCTGCATCGGTAGGTAGTGGAGGGGCGGATGGAACGGGTTGTACCACCTCTCTAGCTTGAACTCCTTGAAGATGGATCGTGAAAGGTGTGACTTGAGCTTCTGGTCGGGGAGAAGCTTCAATCGTGGCTTCTTGAGGGATCGTTACCTGGGAGAGCGATCCACACATTCGTTTGGCAGGCTGACTCCCTGACTTCCGCCCTTTGAACAGCTCCAGGTGTGCATACTTTAGGGCTCGGGCAACTGGCACATCATATGCAAGACATCTGTAGATGATTCTTGTCAGCGCACAACAACCATGTAAAGTGGGCTTCCTCACTCCCCGCTTGCCTGCCTCATACACTTGATCTAAGATCCATACCGGCATCTTAATGGGCAAGCTTCCGGTCTCTGCTAAATATAGCCCGTACCATATCTTCTTGTGAGGCTGAGTGAAACGGTCCTGAGCGGGAAATGCGAAGTGCTGGAGGCACATCCGCAGAGGTATGGCGATGTTGGGGGTGAGGGCACACATTTCTTTTAGTTTCTTGATTCTATTGCTTTTCATCGACTCCGGTATCAAGGGGTCGCGGTCAGAAGGTACATGCGTGCCATACATCTGAAGTGCTTCCCTGATTAAAGTCACATTCAATTCGAACTTCCTCATTTCCTCCAGATTGGACAAGGAGGGCACCCAGAATGTGCCGGAATGATCCTTATCCCCTGTCGGCTTCAGCGTAGCAATTAAGTAGTAGCACCTGAGGAAGTCTGGTTTAGGCAGAGCTGCACTGAAATAAGTTTGTAATCCTGCTTTTTGCCAAATATCTTGAAGTGGAGCTGCATTTTGCAATGCTTCGAATTCTCGTGAGAAGAATTGGAAGGTCCACCACACTGCTCCACATTCCATCTTGGACTCCCAGATGTGATCCGCGTCTCCCAAATCTCCTGGCATCTCATTGAACCAGTGAGAATGCCCCTTTACTCTTTCGGTTAGGCCATTTGGTGGGTCTGGAATAGGAATCCTCCGCACATTCACGAACTCCTCAGGCCGGGCTGTTGGTGGGGCCTCCACCGGCATGGCATCCCAATTGATTGGAGCACCAGATCCTGCCTGAGAGCTTGTGCCTGCCGCGGTTGTCATGAGAGTAGGTTGCTTATCTGCTGGAAGACGAAAGGCACATTAGTGTTGCATAGGAAACAAGATGCAATGGTGTTCCCTTCACAATACTAACATGACAATCCCGGAGGTCAGTGGTGAGTGGTGAAGTGTTTGTGATAGGTGTGAGTGGTGATTAGAGGTCAGTGTCATCCTAGATGCATACTTTGGTTATGCAATGGGCTCGGAATGCTCCTGTGTTAGTGTGGATGGATTTACAGAATAGGGTCAGGGGGTTTAGTACACAGTTTAATTCTCCACACTTTGATAGAGGGGTCGTAGCTCTTAGAGCTAAAGACAGGTGAAGATTTCTATGTGAGAGTGTGATATATTTGGGACCTTTTGGGTACCCATTTCCCGACATTCCTAGGGTTGATGGGGGTGGGGATAGTGAGAGGTGTAGGTATCTTTTCATTTTCTGAGTTGTTGGTCATGAGTGCTTGTGAAAGTTGTTTCATCCTAGTGCCTGAAGGTGAAGTAATTTGGGCTTGTAAGCAGGCCTTGGGCACCCATATCTGTCTAGCATTAGGGGTAGCCTTCATTGACCGCTTAGGGACCCAAATAGAAATGGTATGCCTAGGGGTTATCCTAGGGGGCTTCTTAACTTCGTTCCTTGACAGTGAGGCTCGTTTCTTGTCTTCTTGAGAGTCTGCTATTAGAGGTGTGGGGTTCCCATCCTTGCGTATCCAGATTTGCTTCGCGCCCCGAGGTGCTCTGTGTTGCATGGGTTGGCGTTCCTGTCTCTTGATCAGCAGCCTCCTTCGTGTAGAGGGATGTTCGGTCTGCTCGTTTAGAATCTTCTTTGGATCAGTTAGGAACTCCTTATTGGCTCCTGAACCTTCAGTAAGATTGACATTCCTCTGCACCATAGAAGTTTGGACAAGCACAACATTGTTATCTTCATGTGGATTCCTGGAGGGACCAGGAGTTGGTGCCTGTTCTATTGGTTTGAGTGCTTGATTTTCTAATTCAATCGTGAGACGGCTTTGGCCTACCCAAACCTGAAGAAGTCCACTTCTTAGGTTGAAGTTGACTGTGTGATCATAGATCCAGTCTTGGCCTAAGACAAGAGGTTTGGTCAGATCCTCGTCTTCACACACTAGCACTTTTGCTGGCATGAGGACCTCTTGTATGTAGAGGGGAAGATTCACCTCTCCCATGCAAGGGGTTTCAACACCTCCTAATCCTATCAGATATGCTTCTAGGGGTTTTACCTCCAATTGCAGCTGCTGGCAATAAGAAAGCCGAACTGCACTTGTGGCTGCCCCTGAATCAATTAAAGCTCTCACGCTTGTGCTGCGGTCTCTTTGTCCTATTTCTAGGGTCACAAAAGGTCGTCGGTCCACTATCTTATGGGTACGTTCACCTGCAGTCTCACACATGGCCATGTGATAGCCTGGAGACTCTTGAGTGTCAGTCATAGGCTGATCCCTCCCTTGTCTCCTCAACTTCATTCGTCTGATACGCTCTAAGGCCTCTGCCTGTGCTTCTTCTCGAATTCGTTTTTCCTCCTTTTTACGTTGCTTAGCAGTATTGAGTCGGCTTAGCATTTCCTCCGTGATGGGTTCCTGATAAAGCTTGACTCTGCATCCGCTAATATAGTTTGGGAGGACATCCCCCTCTAAAGTGGCTAGTTGTACTGCTCCACTCGTGGAGATCCTATTAATGATCATAGGTCCGTAGCCTCTCTTTTCCAGCTTTCTTGCGTGTTGTTTCAATGTGTAGACTAAAACTAGATCTCCTGCCTTCAAGCCCTTATCCTTCACATGGGCATCAAAGTATGCCTTTTGCCGTTTCTTTGCAGCATAGATGCCTGCTGCTGCTCGTAGCCTCGTCTCACCTAAACGCTCTAGATCCAAGATCCTAGAGGACAACTCATGTCCATTCCACTCATGCTCTTGTGCTACTCTTAAAGCTGGGATTAGGAAATCTAATGGTAGCACCGCATTCTGTCCGAAGACCATCTGAAATGGGGTGGCATTGAGTACCGTTTTGTAGGCAACTCGGTATGCCCAAACAGCATGATGAAGTTGTTTGTCCCAATCAGAGCGTTTATTATTTACAAGTTTCGTCAATACATTACACAGGATATTATTCGTGCTTTCGGCTTGTCCGTTAGCTTGTGGATGATAGGGTGCAGACTTCTTATGTGTCACCATGAATTCTTGGAGGAGATTTTCAATGACCTCATTCAAGAAGTGCGTACCTCTATCACTAACCAACTCTATTGGTAACCCATATCTAGTGAACACATTTTCGAATAAGAACTTAGCCGTCGTTTGAGCATCATTCTTTGTCGTGGCTTTTACTTCCACCCACTTTGTAAGGTAATCTGTGGCTACAATAATGTATTCTGCATGGGAGTTTCTAGCTGGGGGGTTGATGGGACCTACAAAGTCTATACCCCACTTTGAAAATGCACGTCCTCCCATCATTGGCCTTAAAGGCATTTCATCTTTTCTTATCGGATATTGGGCACGTTGGCATGTGTCACAACTCTTCACATAAGTATGTGCGTCCATATGAAGAGTGGGCCACCAAAGTCCTGAGAATAGAATGGTCTTAATTACTCTGTCAGGCCCAAAGTGTCCACCTGCAGCACCGCTGTGTGCAGTTTCTAAGACTTTCAAATAGTCTGATTCATGAACGCACAGTCTTAGGTAACCATCTTTGCCTCTTCGATATAGGTTGTCTCCTACTAAGGCATAGTCTTGAGCCTCTTGCTCCATGCTCCGTTTTCTTGCAAGACTAGCCTGATTGGGTAATGTTCCCGATCTCATGAACTCGACCAATGGAGCACTCCAATCTGGGATTAATGACACGTGATAAAGAGTGGCATGGTCCACTGGGGGTCTCTTCTGGCACACTGGACAATTGTGGATCCACTCTTGTATTTCTTTGTCCATGCTAGGCCAATACACTCCTAAACGTTTTAAATTCTGCAATGTTCGTTGTTTAGGGTAGTGATTCCCTAGTAGTCCCTCATGGGCTTGTTGCAACCAACTAGCGTGTTCATCATCCTCGACACAACAAGCTAATACGCCCTCGGTATCTTGCTTGTACATACTTCCGGCCAATATTTGATACTTTAGCGATTTTACAATTTCCTCTTTGCTTGTTTTAACATTTTTATTTGCAGGCCTGAAGGTTAGGACTGGGACCAACTTATTTGCCCATTTAGGAACAACTTCTAAATTGAACAGATAAGCATCGGGCAATTCATCAGACACTCCTTGCGGTGGCTCTCCTGAAGTGATGCGAGAAAGATGGTCTGCCCTAAGATGGGTTCTACCTTTCCTGACAACAACTTCAAAGTCGTATTCCATTAGTAAGAGGAACCATCTTACTAAGCGGCCTGTATTGCAAGGTTTATTGACCAAATATAGTAAAGCTTGATGATCAGTGAAAAACTTGAACTTATTGGCTAATAGATAGTGTCTAAACTTCTTCACAGCATATACCATACCTAGTCCTTCTCTCTCAGTTGTGGTATAATTTCGTTCAGCTGCATTTAATTGCCTACTAGCGTATGCTATTGGCAAATCCAGGTTTCCCTCACCTGTGGGTTGTGCTAGTACACATCCTATTGCATGATTGGAGGCATCTACATGGACATGGAAGGGTTTGCTCCAATCCGGAGTAGTCAATATTGGTGCTGTGCACAAACGTCTCTTCAGCTCGTTGAAGGAATTCTCGCATTCCTCATTCCACTCAAAATTTGTTAACAACCCATAAAGAGGTTTAGCGATGATGGCATACATGTGGATAAACCTACGGTAGTATCCACAATGGCCCATGAAGGCTTGTACCTCTTTAACATTCCTTGGTCTTGGCAACTCCGCGATTGCTCTTACTTTGTCCTCATCTGTTGAAATGCCATTCTTAGAAACAATGTGACCTAGGATCTTACCTTGTCGTACCATGAACACACACTTCTCTGGGTTCAGACACACTCGATAATCTCTACACTTGTTGAAGATTTTTCTGAGCTCAGGGATGTGGTAACTTCTTTCTTGGGAATGAGCGCATAAATCATCCACATATACTTCTAAGCTCTTCCGCAAGAACTCTTTGAAGACATGACACATGAGTCTTTGGAATGTTGCAGGTGCATTGGTGAGCTCAAATGGCATCACACGAAATGCAAAGATTCCCCATTCTGTGGCAAAGGCCGTTTTGTGTTGATCTTCGGGGGCAATGGCTACTTGGTTGTAACCTGAAAATCCATCAAGGAAGCTGTAAACTTCCTTGCCTGCAACACGCTCCAATAGATGTTCGGTGATTGGAAGTGGATAACTATCTCGGATCGTAGCGGCATTGACTTTTTTAAGGTTAATGCACACTCGCAATTTCCCATTCTTCTTGGGCACCACTACAATGGGGGACACCCATTCAGTGTGCTCAATCTCATAGATGAATCCGGCTTCAATCAGCCTGTCAATTTCCTCTTTTATTTTGGCTGCATAATTGTCATTATATGTGTAGGGCTTTTGTTTGGTGGGCTTGGCATCAGCGGTCATCGGAATCGTATGAGAGCAAATCTCTGGATCTACTCCTTTCAAGTCTCTATAGTGCCATGCGAACACATCCCTATATTCCCTTAATAGAGCTACAAGCTCTGCTTCTTCTTCTGCACTTAGGTCGTCTCCTATGTACGTACATCGCTCTTCGTTCCCTTCAATGGTCACTACAATTTTTTTGGTCTTTTCTTTATTGTCATATGCTTCTCCTATAATGGCCTCTCTCTTAGGCATTCGTACCAAAATTTTCCGGTCTTCCACTTCATATTTCTTGAAATTTTCTGGTACTTCAAACAATGATTCTTCCTCTTCTTGTCTCACTGCTTTTCTTTTCTTTTTCTTTTGACCTCCTTCACTTCCTTTCTTTGAACTTATCGTTTTAATACTCGCAAGGGGTTCTTCTTCCTTTTGGGTTAACACTCCTAGGTCTTCTAAGTAGTGTTCCTCTGAGTCAAAGTATGTATCCATCACAATGGATTCTAGATCATCGTCATTCTCTTCTTCTTCTATGAACTCACTAGGATCACACTCTTCCAACAAGGGCTGACACATGAACACTGAAATATCATAACCCTCCTCATCACAGTGGGGTGTCCATTGTTCCTCATTGACTGCAATGTCCATGGTAGCTAAGATTTCTGCCCAACCATGAGGCTCAAATTCCTCATCTGGAAATATCATTGGTGTATAGGCTGGGTCTTTTATTGGTCTATCTCCTGGAGGAGTTCCTTCTTCTCTCGCTTTTAGGCACTTTTCCTCTTCCTCAGCGACCTTGCACATCCACAAGTGAGTATCTTCATGCAGCCAGGATGGTTCAGGTGAACTTCCAGAATGCACGGAGATAGAATCTTCTTTCGCTTTGTGGATAGGATTCCACTGTAGGGGTGGTACATCTCTGAAGGTGTAATCCTTCAGATTGACCTTGGTGGTGACCCCTAAGTGCTGTAAGTACAAGGAGTTGGTTCCCCAATCCTGTACTATTTGCAATTGTCGTAGGAAAGGTCTTCCTAGGATCATCTCGTAAACATTATTCTTCTCAAAGTCACATATAGCAAACGTATGTTCAAACTCTACACCACAAGTGGTTAGAGTTATCCCTTCAAGCAATCCGAGAGGTCTTTCAAAATGACCATCTGCCATTTGAAGTTTCATTCTCGTTGGTCTTAAGGTGGGTTTGCCCCATCGCTTCCACAAGGAGGTGGTCGCAATAGCAACACCAGCACCCGAATCCACAATTGCTTTGGTTGTGTAACCTTGATAGGTGATCGGAAGATAAGTGTTACCTTCTTCACCTTCGCTCATGTCTCCTATCTTGTCGAGAGGTATCTCTGGTACTTTTTGTTTAGACCCTACTTTTGGTGTATTGGATTCAAGTTCTGGAACCTGATCCTTCACATGATTCCAGAGCTCCGGTTTTGCCTTGAGGAGTTCCTCTACAGTGAGGTGACATTGAACCTTAGTGTTCTTCACGACATCAGTGTTCCTGGGAATCACTGAGTCTTCATTTCTCACCAATATTGTGGGAGCTCTGATCTGGAGAGATTCAGATTCCCATGGGCCTGTGAAATGAGGCAACTCTTGTAAAGAATTAGATTCAAAACCTAATCTCTCATCCTCTTGTTGCTCTGTTTGATCTCCATAGATAGACGGAATGTCTTGGGGAAGTTGATCACGAAGATCATCAATCTCAGGAATAGGAGGGGAATCACCCTTCTCCTTGGCCCATTTCTCTTCTTGTATTTCCCGCAAGAACTCTTGAGAGTACTGTTGAATTGAAGGAGGTATTCCAGCATCCGTGGAATTAGGAACATAAGCTCCCTTAGGTGGTGAGCTTCCTCTTTCAACAACTGGTTGAGCCTGTGGAGGTAAAGAAACTTGTGATTTGTTTACCAACTGCTCTAATCTTTCTAGTAAGCCTTGGAAATGCAAATCCGGCTTGACAGAGTTTGCCTGATTGAACTTTTGACTAGTCTCAAGTATAGCTTGAGCTTGTTCTACCATTTTCATGCACATTTTCATCCGTTCAATCTCTAAATCTGCTCTAGGGTAACTCTTGTCTAGGTTTGCAGCTATTGGCCCTTCTTGAAGTCGAGCCTGGTAGGCCTTGAACATCATGTCCAAGCCTTCAGGAGTGGGGTCAGCTAATACTGATCCTACTCGGGGTGGTGGGTGGGTTACGTGGGGTGTATTAGAGGGTGGATAAATGGAGGTTGATGGGGGTGGTAGTGGTGGAAGTGTGTGGAAGTGCGGTTGAGATGTGATCTCTGTGATTTTTGCCTTGGTTTCTCTCAAGCTTTCTTCAAGTTCGTTTATCTTTTTTGCCCATTGCCTCTTCATTCTTTCATGACTATCCTTCCAGGCTCTAGTCCTCTTTTTGGTTATGCTCTCTGTTTCACTCACCTCGGGGCTCTTTTCCTGACCAACACCTTGGTTTTGTTGTAGTGTCTGGGCTCTTGTGATCACCTGCACAGGTGCAGTGGAAGTCACACTCCTTGTGGAGTCTACAACTAACCCAACAACATTGATAGGAGTGATTTTAGGTATGTTATTAGGGTTCTTTGGGCAGTCTCGTAGGAGATGTTCTTTCCCGCAGTCTTGACAGAAACCCTGGATGGTTACTGGTTGAGGTTGTGTCGGGGCAGGTAGTGGACAATCACGTATAAGGTGATCTCCCTGACATCTGAAGCATGGTCCTCTAGGAAATGGGGGTCGTACCTGTCTAGGTTGAGGTCTAGAGTTGGGGTTTGTGTACATGACATTAGAATACTCAGGTTCCCCACTATTTTCACTTGGGTCCTCATAATAGTATGACTCGTTATGCTCGGGTGACTGCATGTAGTAAGCCTGTGGGCTATCAATATGTGTGGAGTCAAAACTATGGTCACTTGGATCACTGTCTGATAGCAATGGGGTGACTGGGACTATGGCTCTATTCGGATTTTCTTCAATAGATGCATATTTCACTGGGATCACATTGGTTGGAGCAGGGGGTTGCTGCACTAGGACTGGTTGAGGTCTCTGCTGCCCTTGATAAGGTGGTTGATAAGTTTGCTGTGGTCTGTTGTATTGTGGTGATAGGTACTGATTCTGGTATCTACCATGTTGTGGATATGGCTGAGGATAATTTTGCCTAACAGTTTGTTTGTTATATGGGCAGTCTTGTACAGTGTGGTTGGTGTACCTGCGCTCTATGGTGCAGTACTGGCTACTAGGATTCGCCTGGGGTTGGGCCATAATGGGGCATACACTTGCCATATGTTCACCGCCACAATTGTAACACCGCTTAACTGGGGCAAATCTCGGAATTTGCTTGCTAGAGACACCTAGTTTTTGGGCTACCTTCTCTGCAAGTTCCTCGATGGATGTGGATTGACCAGATGTCATGTTACTAGAGCTATCAGAATCCTTATAGATTTTTGATAGTTCTAATTCCTCACCTAAATTGTCCTCAATGTCTATGCACATGCGCACGCACTCTTCTATCGTTCTGGGGTCCTTCAGGTACACATATGACCTGAGCTTAGTGCTCAACAATCCATCTAGGAACAAGGCCACTTGTTTGGCGGGTGTGGGTAACTCCGGCATCGGGCATCTCTCCAGGTACTGTCTAAATCTTCTTCCAGCTAGTCTGACCGTCTCTTGAGGTGTTTGTTTGAAGCTGTGAATTAGTGAGGAGGTGTTATGCCTGATTCCACTCTTAGAAAACTCAACAATAAATGCCTCTAAGAGCTGGTCTATGTTTCTGAAATGCCTCTCATTCAGTGGTTGAAACCACGTAAGGGCAGTGTTCCTAAGGGTTAGACCGAAAGCATTATATTGTGTGAATAGGTCCTCTACCTGTTCAGCTTTCAATACTTGCCGAAATTCTGCCACATGGTCATAAGGGTCTCCCGTGCCATCGAAGTAATTCTTCATGGACTTCACCAGTTGAGTTGGTCGTAGGGTCCTAGCGTGTTCTCTCGACCTTGGCCAAGGAAAATCATCAATATTCCTTTGATTCCATGGGGTTCTATGTTTCTCAGGTTCCACTCTATTCCTTTCTGTTCCTGTTCTTTCTCTTCCCAGGGAGTTGGCAAAACTTACCTCAGGTTTGTCTCTACTTCTATCTCTTTGAGCTCCATGAGCTTGGGAGGTCCCAGCTCCTTGGTGACCAAAGGACACATTAGACCTTGGTTGGGGAAAAACAAATTCTCCCTTCCATGTGTAGGCATGTCTGCCATGCTCAGTGACCACGAAGATTCTCTCTGATGCATTGTCTAGGTAGGTTACTTGGCCTGGGCTATCAGGGTCTTTAAACTCATAGATTGTGAGGGCACTCACTTCCTGAGGTTGAGAAGATTTATATCTCCAAAAAGCCTCATCGGTTTCTCGGTTTAAAAGCAGATCTATGCTTTTATTATCCTGTGGAATCCACTCTGGAGTCATGATTCTGGTCAAGACAGATCTCTCTCTCTAAGTTCCCTTGCTCTATATCACCCATGTCGGTTTCCGCAATCACATTTCCAAACTCATCAGTTCTATCAGGAAGAGTGGTGACTACATATATAGTCCCCTCTTTATCTAGGTATGCTCCATTCTCAAACTTGACTACCGGGTGGTCTAATCCATGGGGTTGATCGGGGTTCTTAATCTGGACCACCGATCTCCTCAGTCCGTCTTCGTAGATGCGAGCACCTAGACGATTCGTCCTGATGTATTCCAGCTGAGTCTTGTATGGTCCTTCTGGCTTTTCTAGATAAGCCAACCCTGAACTACCTACTGGTCTCTCCATGTGATAGGACATCTCAGAATCACTTGTTTCTGATCTGGGAGTGTATGGGTAATCACTCAACTGTTGGGCCCAAGACCTGGTAGTGTGATTGACACTAGCTTCAGAAGATCTGAGGCTTTGTCTGTCTCGGCCTAAGTGTCTGCCTGATCTAAGGTTCATATGCCTGATTTATCTACCCCCTTGGACTCAAGCACACTCTCGTTGCAAGTTAATTTGCACCAATCACTTTGTTCTTTTGAGTTGAATATTATGTTTATGGTCTTGTCTGAAATCGCGTCGTCAGGAGTACTTAAGTGAATTTCCGCACTTGATAAGTGATCGATTCCCGTTTACCTTTTGTCCCTTAGGGTTTTCGCACTTAAGACCTATTTACTTCTTGCACTTGGTTGATTAATACTCTTGGACTTGATTCGTGCCTAACGTTGCCCTAATTAATTACCACACCTAAGTCGTACTTAGCCTAGGCTAGGAATTGACAAAGGAGGGTTGAGAGATCTTCCAACCTCAATTAGCTGGTTGACCAGACTGCTACACAAGCCCAGGAAGCCTTCTCCCAAGCTTGGTACTCACCCTTGCTAGCTTGCTTTGGATTGCCTTGAGTGCACACAAAGTTCCTACAAAAACTCACCAGTTAGTATAGCTTTATTACCACAAGTAATTGGAAGACACACTTCAATAATTTTAGTCCCCTTGGAGTAGTTCACTGTACCCCCTGAATCTGAGAACCACTTAGTTCCACCTAAGGGTCAACTTAAAAATGCATGATCTAAAACTCCGAGTATGATTCTTACAAAAACTACTCAAAATTAACCCTAAATTTTCATGCGTTAAAGGCCGTGTATCGCGATAGGTCGGGTCGAGGTGTCGCGATAGGTGGGAAGTGTCGCGATAGGTCGGGGTGTCGCGATAGCTCGTGAAGTGTCGCGATAGCTCGTGAGGTGTCGCGATAGGTCGGGGTGTCGCGATAGCTCGTGAGGTGTCGCGATCATGCGTTAAAGGCCGTGTATCGCGATAGGTCGGGTCGAGGTGTCGCGATAGGTGGGAAGTGTCGCGATAGGTCGGGGTGTCGCGATAGCTCGTGAAGTGTCGCGATAGCTTGTGAGGTGTCGCGATAGGTCGGGGTGTCGCGATAGCTCGTGAGGTGTCGCGATAGGTCGGGGTGTCGCGATAGCTCGTGAGGTGTCGCGATAGCTCGTGAGGTGTCGCGATAGATCGGGGTGTCGCGATAGCTCGTGAAGTGTCGCGATAGGTCGGGGTGTCGTGATAGCTCGTGAAGTGTCGCGATAGGTCGGGGTGTCGCGATAGCTCGTGAAGTGTCGCGATAGGTCGGGGTGTCGCGATAGCTCGTGAAGTGTCGCGATAGCTCGTGAGGTGTCACGATAGGTCGTGATATGGTGAATTTTTCTGTTCTGTCTAGTGATCCTAGGAGCTCTAGGTCTGCGCAGTGTCGTGGTGCACTCAGAATCGTGATTGGGTGAAATTTTCGGAGTGTCGCGATAGCTCGAGCTCAACGCCTCGGGGACTGTGCAGACAATTTCTGTACCTGCTGAGCTTGCTGGAGATGATGATGGAGCTGCCACCTGCAAGAAACATGCAAAAGACACACAAAGACAAGCACACACACTCGCTCTCTCTCAAACTCGCACACAACAAATGAGGGAATGATAGGGAAGAGGGAATATGTAGTGGAGAAGGAGATGGAGGTGGAAATGGAGGATGAGGTGAAGATGAAGATGGAGATGGAAAAAAAATCAGAAATTTACCTACTACTTACCATTCCAACGCGTCCTCTCTACGTCTTACCATCACACGCTCATCCTCAAAGCTCGATCCCCGGCAACGGCGCCAAAATTTGGTGTAGCTCAGCGATGAGTAGCACCTCCTTTAATGTCAATCCGGGGAGACGTGAGGATGGTATGAAGACCACGAGCAAGTGGAAGCACAAGTGCGTGAGTGAGAAGCACACAAGCATGCACACACATACACGCACACGCACACACACGGCAAGAACAAAGAGAGTAAGACAATGGAATCACTTCTATTGCAACCAAGTTCTCATACAAGCTCAAACTACAAGAAGCTAGCCCAAAAATGAGATCTCTAGCTCTATTTATAGTTTTTGACTAGCTTTGGCCCTGTCCAGACCTAGTGTCCGGCCTAGTTAAAAATTAGGTTCCAGGGCTTATTTGAGGGTTCAAACGAGATCTAAAAATTATGAAAATTGGCAGGCAACTACTTCTAAGGCTCCCCAAGCTCGAGGACTCCTCGGCTTGTACAAAATGGAGCTACAAAAAGGTGAAATGATATTTACAAGGGTTTTTAGTGATGAGAATCACTTAAAAATGATGTAAGGGTTTTGAAAAAAATGAAGGGTTGCCTTAGTGCTAGATCTGCATGTGTGTCCGTACTTGCTTCTTCCCGTATACTTTCAACACAAACACATCTCGATATTCTCGAATCAGTCTTATCAATTCTTCTTCCTCCTCAGGTGACACATCCTTTCCTATGTACGTGCATCTTTCTTCTCCTTTTTTATTGTCACTATGATTTTTTTTTTTTGTTCCTTGTTGTCATAAGCTTCTCCTTCTCTTGCCTCTCTTTTAGGCATTTGAATGGTTATTTTCCTTTCTTTTACTTCGTATCTTTTGAAGTGTTCTGGGACTTCAAATAGATCCGGGGTTGGTTCGGTGTTACTCATGGTTTCCTCATGGTTTAGTACTTCTTGGGCTGCTTTGATTGCTAATACCTTGGTTGTTCCATGTCCTTGGCTTGGATGGCTTCTAAGTACCATTCCTTTGAATCAAACTACGGTTCCATCTCTATGCTCTCGTATTCTTCTTTCCATTCCTGTTCTAATACTTCTCCTGCTTCTACCTCCTGAAGGACTACCATGTAAAAGCTTACATCATAACCTTCTTTGTCTATACATTCGTTCATGGTCAATACTTCACATACATCCAAAGTGGCTAGAATCTCCATCCAACCGTGCGGTTCAAATGCTTCATTAGGAAAAACTTGGGGCATATACATTGGGTCCTCTACGGGTCAATAATTTTGATATCCTAGGGGCCATGGCTGTAGTTTTTTATCCTCTCTCTTTGCTTCCTTACACATCCACAATTGGGCATCCTCGTGCATCCATGATTGATCACTTGAACTGGCACTATGGATAGACCAATCATCTTCTTCCTTGTGTATGGGATTCCCTTGTAGTGGGGGTACATCCCTGTCTGCAAAGGTATGCAAATTTATCTTGGTAGTGGTTCCTTGATGTTGAAGGTATAATGAGTCTCTTCTCGAGTCTTGTACTACCCTGATATCATTTCATAATTATTTGCCTTTCCAAATTGACATATAGCTAATGTATGCTCAAACTCGACTCCACAGGTGGTTAATTTAATTTTTTCCAATATTCCCAAGGGTTTCTCTACATGACCATATGCTAATTGAAGCTTCATATGCGTTGTTTGCAGGGCTGGCTTTCCCTATTTCTCCCAAATCTCTTTGGTGGAGATGCCCACTCCCGCTCCTGTGTCTAGTATGGCCTTGGACATGTATCCATTGTACGTGACAGGTAACATGTGTTGCCATCATCTCCTTTGCTAAATTCTCCAACCTTATCCACCAGAATTTGTATAGTAGAAGGGTTTTCAGTTTCCTTGCTTTCCTTTTTGTTCTTCTCATGCTCTAACTTCAATTGTCCCGCTAATTGTTTCCATAATTGTGGTTTGAAACGAAGTAATTCTTCCACAATCAATTGAGATTGTACTTTGGTCTTTTTGAGTTTTGCTAGATTGTGTGAGGTCTTGTCTGAAGACTCCTTTTCTTTTCCTCATACTGTGGGAGCACGGAAGATTATGGATTCCTTTCTTCCAAATTTGGCGTTGGCTGATAGTCTTCCACATCTAATTCCTCAAAAGGCAGTTTTGCAACTCCATTCTTTTTCCATTGATCTTCTCAAATCCTATTCCACAACTCTCTTGGCCAATTAGCCTCTAAATCAGGGACTGTGGACATGGATTTGTCTTGGGTGTTCAGTAGTTCTTTCTTATCATCCCTCTCTTTTGGTTTTTGGTCCTTGGTTTTAAGACAATCATTGTATTGATTCTCGGATATTCTCGTCTCAGGGAGGACAGGGATAGTCTTTTCTAGAGTGGCCTGAGCCACCTCTATGAGTTTTCTACATATCGCTAGTCTCTCCTTTTCTAACTCCCCTTGTGGGTAAAGTTTCTCATGCTACTCTACGTTTGGTCCATTCGTGCTTCTATCTTGGTAAGATTTCAACCACATATCTAAATCGTCTGGTCTTGGGTCTGCTAAAATTGATCCTGGCTTGTTTGGTTCTAGTGTTTGCAGTGTAAGGGGAGTTTCTTCCTGAATTTCAGGTTCCTTAGGTTTCTTATTGCCTCTTGTGTCCTTCTTGTCTTCCTTATTTCTATTTTTCGTCCATTTTTCTCTGAGTTTTTCCCTTCTATCCTTCCACTTTTGGCTTTTAGTTGTTTGGATATTATCAAGTGGATCTTCAGAGTCTCCCACTACTTGTACTCTAGGTTCTAGGTTTTTACTCTTTTATTGCTCCGAGTCTACTCATTTTCTCTCTTGTCCTTTAGCTTGTGCTTGTGTGATGGCTTTCAATGGTACTGTGCATTCCTTGTCACTTCCTGATGATTCAATTACTTCTATTACGTTAATAGGTGTAGTGTCATGAGTCTTATTGGGATTCTTTGGACTGTCTCTAAATAGGTGTTCCTTTTCACATTCATTGCAATACCGTTCCCAAGTCCTTGGGGGTGGTGGGATGTATGGCCGAGTGCATTCTCTTATAAAGTGATCTCCTCCACATCTATAGCATGATCCTTTTGGCATGGGCAGTCTGATGGGTGCTGGTGCCTTGGGTGTGGTGTACATTAGGGTTTCCAACTCTAGTCCATAAACATTGTCATATCCCTCATAACCATAGTATTGTGGGTCATAAACTTGCTCGTACTCCACCATATCAGTGTCATAGGGATAGTATTCTCCTTTGATTTGCTCATATCCTGGATTTTTTGATTCTGTACTAGCTAATGGTGATGTTGGTACTATGGCTCTCTCCATGTTTTCCTCTGGTTGAGCATATTTAACTGGCACTACGTTGTGTGGAAGTGGTGGTTGCTGTCCTAATACGGGCTGAGGTTGTACATATTGCCCTTGCTCATATGGCCTAGGTGCTCCTTGTGATCCTGGATAGGGATTCTATCTTGGAATCTCCCTTCCTAGCTCTCTAGGAGGGTATCCATACGGCCTATACTGAGGTTGATTTAATAGTTGTGACTGCCTATTGAATGGACAATTCTCAATGGTATGATTAGTGTATTTTTGTTCTATATGGCAATACAGGGTGGTTCCTTGATGTGGCTGCCTATTGTATGGACAAACTTGAGGCAAGCATGTTCCTCCTCTTACACACATGTGAGTAGGATGGTCTCCTCCACATAAGCTGCATCTTCACAACATGGGTACTCTCATTGGTGGATGCTGGTAGTTCCGCTGTCCGTGATCTCCTAACTTCTTGGCTACTAGCTCCGCCAACTCCTCTATGTTACTAGAGTTGGATGTCACTGTACTTCTAGTGTCTTCTGATTTGTAGGGCTTGGTGTACTTTTGAGATCATCAAGTAGGTTGTCCTCTAGGTCAATACACTCTTGAAGGCATTCGCTCAACGTCTGTAGCTTCTTTCTCAAAGTCCCATTTGTCAGCCCGTCTAAGAATAGTGATATCATTTATTACTGAGTGGGTCTTTTTGTTGCTGGGCATCTATCAACATATTGATTGAACATCCAAGTAGCTGTTTTCACAATTTCATTTGGATTTTGTTTAAAACTGTGGATTAAAGATGAAGAGTTGTGTTTAATTCCTCTCTTAGTGAATTCTCCAATGAACTCCTGGAAAAATTGCTCAATAAGCGACGCCCCCAAATTGAAAAAAAACAGGATTTGTCGCTTATGCGATGCTAGCGTCGCATAAGCGACTGTGCTGTTTTTGGATTTTTTTAAGGAGCCTTCGTTGCATAAGCGATGGTTCGCTTATGCGATGCTAAAAGTATGCGTCGCAAATAGCATCGCTAACTAGCGACATTATTTGTGACGTTGGCAAACTGGCTGTGATGTTTTAGCATCACATAAGCGACGTCTTGTGTTCCAGAGCATCGCATAAGCGACGCTTTGGAATGTTAAAAAAAATCGATTTCTCCCAGCACATTTGTGTTGGGATTTGGATGCGAGAGAGCGCGAGAGAGAGAGAGAGAGAGAGAGAGAGAGAGAGAGAGAGAGAGAGAGAGAGAGAGAGAGAGAGAGAGAGAGAGAGAGAGAGAGAGAGAGAGAGAGAGAGAGAGAGAGAGAGAGAGAGAGAGCAAGGATTTGTCATTGAAGCCAAGTATGCATGCACACACACACACATACACACACATACATATGCATACACACACATAGACACACACACACATACACATAGACACACACACACATACACACAGATATACACACACATATACACACATACACACAGATATACACACACATATACACACATACACACATACTTACATACACACATACACACATACACACATAATGATGCATACACACATACACACATAATGATGCACACACACATAAACATGCATATACACACATACATGCACACACACATATATGCATACACACATATGCATACACACATATGCATACATAATGCACATGCATACATAATGCACATGCATACATACACATACATAATGCATACACACACATATGCATTCATAATGCATACACACACATATGCATATATACATGCATACACATATAGACATAGACACATACACACACACATACACATACACACACATAAACACATACACACTCATAGACACACACACACACACATAGACACACACATACACACACATATACACACACACATAGACACATAGACACATAGACACATACACACATAATGATGCATACACACACATACACATGCATACACACATACACACACACATACACACACACATACACACACATACACACATAGAGAGACATGCACACACATACACATACATGCATACATAATGCATATCCATATGCATAAATACATACTTACATGCATACACACATATGCATACATAATGCACATGCATACATACACATACATAATGCATACACACACATATGCATACATAATGCACATGCATACATACACATACATAATGCATACACACACATATGCATACATACATGCATACACATTCACACATAGACACATACACACACATAGACACACACACACATAAACACATACACACTCATAGACACACACACACATACACATAGACACACACACAGACATACACACACACATATACACACACACATATACACACACATAGACACATACACACATAATGATGCACACACACACATACACATGCATACACACATACACACACATACATACACACACATATATGCATACACACACACATAGAGAGACATACACACACATACACATACATGCATACATAATGCATATGCATATGCATACATACATACTTACATGCATACATAATGCACATGCATACATACACATACATAATGCATACACACACATATGCATACATAATGCATACACACACATACACACACATGCATATATACATGCATACACATACACACATAGACACATACACACATAGACACATACACAGACATAAACACATACACACTCATAGATGCACACACATACACATAGACACACACACACACATACACACACATATACACACACACATACACACATACACACATAATGATGCATATACACACATACACATGCATACACACATACACACACATACACACACACATACACACATTCACACACATATATGCATACACACACATAGAGAGACATACACACACATACACATACATGCATACATAATGCATATGCATATGCATACATACATACTTACATGCATACACACACATATGCATACAAAATGCGCATGCATACATACACATACTTAATGCATACACACACATATGCATACATAATGCATACACACACATATGCATACATAATGCATACACACACATACACACACATGCATACATACATGCATACACATACACACATAGACACATACACACACATAGACACATACACACACATAAACACATACACATTTCATAGACACACACACATACACATAGACACACACACATACACACACACATAGACACATACACACATAATCATTCATACACACACATACACATGCATACACACATATACACACACATACATGCACACACATACACACACACACATAGAGAGACATACACACACATACACATACATGCATACATATGCATACATATGCATACATAATGCATATGCATATGCATACATACATGCATACACATACACACATAGACACATACATAATGCATATGCACATGCATACATACATGCATACACATACACACATAGACACATACACACACATAGACACATACACACACATAAACACATACACACTCATAGACACACACACATACACGTAGACACACACACACATACACACACACATATACACACACACATAGACACATACACACATAATGATTCATACACACACATACACATGCATACACACATATACACACACATACATGCATGCACATACATGCACACACATACACACACACATACACACATACACACACATAGAGAGACATACACACACATACACATACATGCATACATATGCATACATAATGCATATGCATATGCATACATAATGCATATGCATATGCATACATACATACTTACATGCATACACACACATATGCAATAATAATGCACATGCATACATACACATACTCAATGCATACACACACATATGCATACATAATGCATACACACATACACACACATATGCATACATAATGCACATGCATATGCATACATACTTGCATACACATAGACACATACACACACATAGACACATACACACATAAACACATACACACTCATAGACACATATACACTTACACACACACATCCATACACATTTACACACAAATATATACATACACATAGACACACACACACACATACACATACACACAAATATACACACACATAGACACACACACACACATCCACACACATTGTTGAAGCTCAAGGTCAAGCACAGGCATAAAAGCGCGTCAAGGAAGTGGAGACACAAGAAGGAGGAGCAAGTAGGGAGCTCCAAGAAGCACCTGTCAAATTTTCAAAAGAAATTCCTATGAAACTAGTGATTTTTATCACTAAAAACCATTGTAAATACCATTTTCCATTTTTACAACTCCATTTTGTTCAAGCCAAGGAGTCCTCGAGCTTGAGAAGTATTAGAAATATCATCCTACCAATTTTCATAATTTTTAGATTCCGTTTGAGTCCCCAAATAAGCCTTGGAACCTATTTTTTAACTAGGCCGGACACTAGGTCTGGACAAGGCCAAAACTACTCAAAAAACTATAAAAAGGGCTGGAAAGCTCATTTGAGAGGTTGGCTTGAGGTAGATTTCAGCTTTGTAAGAGAGTTCATTTGCAATCGACGACCTTCCATTGTTCCACTCTTTGCTCTTACCTTGTGCGCGTGTGTGTGTATGTGTGTGCATGCTTGTGTGCTTTCACTCATACACGTGCACTTCACTTGCTCTTGGTCTTCATACCGGTCCTCACGTCTCCACGGATTGACATTTATGAGGTGAAACTCCTCACGTTGGTACTCACCATTGTGCTAGAGTGACACCAAATTTGGTGCCGTTGCCAGGGAGAGAGCTTGGAGGACGAGCGTGTGACGGTAAGACGTAGAGTAGCGACGTTGGAAGGTAAAAAAATCATCATTTTCAGTTCAGTTTTTGAGTTTTCCTTCTTCTTCATCTTCATCATCATCACCATCTCCACCCACCTTCATCTTCTCAGTTTTTTACATTTTTTAGAGTACATTCAGCTTGCTTTTTACTTGTGGTTGTGAACAAGAAGCTTAGAGGGGGTGCGGAACTGAATCGCTGAAGAAAAACTCTGGAAACACTCTCTAAATACCAAGAATCCGAGCTTCCATTTTTGTGAAGTGATAAAACCTGCGCCAAGTATCGTGAGTGCAATATCGCGGGTTCGAAGGAAGATTTGGCACCTACAGACACATAGGAGTGACAAGGAGGACACAAGGTACTCATATTTGCAAAAAGTTTTGAATTTGGACTCCAAAAAATCCAAGTATCGTGTTTCTCCCGCGGTTGAGGTATCGCGATACCTGACAAGTATCGTGATCTCCTATGGTTGAGTATCGCGATACTTCACAAGTATCGAGTATCGTGAGATCCCTGATCGTGATACTTACCAAGTATCGTGTATCGAGTATTGCGGTTGCTCAGGTATCGTGTATCGTGTTTGACCGATCGCGATACTTGACAGAGATTGTGTATCGTGTTTGACCGATCACGATACTTGACAGAGATCGTGTATCGTGTTTGACCGATCGCAATACTTGACAGAGATCGTGTATCGTGTTTGACCAATCGCGATACTTGACTGAGATCGTGTATGGTGATTTTTTCACGATACTAGTCAAGTATCGTGTATCGTGACTTTATCCAAGTATCGGGTATCGTGTATCGTGTTTTTACCTCTTGACGATACTTGTGCAATATCGTGTATCGTTGAATTTCTCTCGCGATATCTGTCGGGTATCGAGTATCGTGGACCTACTCCTGTGTCAAGTGTCGTGTATCGTTTAGTTGAGATATCGTGTATCGTGGCAAGGAAAGTATCGTGTATCGTCTACTTCAAGTATCGTGATACATACCAAGTATCGTGTATCGCCTGTTTTGAAGCAATTCCTGAGAGGTCCTGTTTCCCTGTTTTAACCCCTAGAACCCTAAACTGACATAACTTTCTCATACGAAATCCGTTCGGAGTGATCTTGGGTTTGTTGGAAAGCTCGTGGGGAGTACAACAAAAACTTCGACTGGTTATGGTAATATTAATACCAGGATTATTAGATAGGGTATTTTTAAGTTGACCCTCAGGTTGGACTTGGAAGCAAGGGGTTCCACAAGAATTTGAGCAGTTCAAAGGACAATTTTGGACTTGGAGACAAGGCTTATGAACTTAAGGTCAAGTAGACACTTAAGAAGAGATAGATAAAGTACCAAATCACTTGAAACTAAGGTCAACTGCACAACCAAGTCAGGGACTCACAACTCAGGGGTTAACACTACGTGCTGAGCTCATAGACAGTAAAAAATGTCACTTAACTGGGAGAGACTCTTGGCTTCTAAAGACATTCATAGATCCATACCAAGGGAAGGTCTTATTCCTACAGTGGAAGGGGAATATAGGATGTCTCTTCAATATATATCCACTAACTTGCAAGGAATACCCATCTACCTTGATGGTCTACAGAGGACAGTAGCAAGAATGATAAACACCACAAAATCTGAAATAATTCCAAGACCAGCTGTCAAGTATGAAAGTGGAGTTTATAGGGACACGATGGGCCAGATATATGTAGTAACTGAAAATCCTAATCAGATTAATGAAAGAGGAGAGTTAGCTCGAGATCAGGCAACTACCTCACAAAACCCATTTGAGACTCAGCAAAGAACAGAAAATGTGTTGTTAGGACAAATGAGCCAAGGTAATATACCCAATGGGCCATATGAGCAGTTCACCATGCCAGGAATTAACCCCCATGGCCACTCTAGCCAGAGAATGGGAAATTTGAATAGACCTACCTTTAGGGCAGAACCGCCCCAAGGTGTCCCCATCATAATGCAATCCCCAGAGCCAGGTAAAAGAGTGAGACCAATCCAATTGGCCAAATGTATGAGAAATCGTTACGATGGCACAGGAGAACCCTATGACCACATTGCAGAATTCAAGTAGGTGTTGCGAGCGGAGCAAGTGGATGACTTTTTCATGCAATATGAATCCTTTGGGCTAACCCTCACAGGAATAGCCTTGACCTAGTTTCAATCCTTGGATCCAAGTTGCTTTGAACATATTGAACAATTCTTCCAAGAACTTATTTGGGAATTCACTAAGCGAGGGATCAAGCACAATTCGTCATCCTTAATACATAGTTTCAAACAAGCTCCTAATGAGACAGTAAAAAATGCAGCACGAAGGTTTAAGCAATACGTAACCCGATGCCCTGTGACAGAGAGACCTTCTCAGCAAAAAATGATATCCCTATTTTTAGAAGGTCTAACCAATGGAACATTGAGAGTCTTAGTATATGTAAAACGGCTGCAAACTCTGAGTGAGTGTCTTCAGGAGTGCGTAGATTTGGAAGACAACTTAGCTGAGGATCTCAAAACCACACAGGATCCTACCAAATCAGAGGATACAAGGAGCAAGGAAACTTCTAGTTCGAGTTATGTGGAGGAAGTGACAGAGTTAGTGGCCAAGAAATTAGGAGTACAAGGACAAAGGAACTACCAGAACTCCCCCTTGAGAGTGCCAATGTTAGGAAGTTGCACACTTTGCAGTGGGGATCATCCATCTCATGTCTGCACGGGAGAAGCATTAGGGTTATCACAACCTTACCCTTACGATAGACAACCAACTCAAGCGCCTAACATGTACTCTTATAGTGAGCAAAAGTACGTCAACTACAACACCGAAAACTATCCAATGAATAGACAGCCACTACTGTTTGTACCACCCCAAGGTAGACCATACAGGTACCCTCCTACAGAACAATGCAGAGAAATTCCTAAATATAACCCCTGTCCAGGACCACGAGGAGCAACTAGACTGTGTGAACATGGAGGATATAGCCAACCTCAACCTATACCAGGACAACAACCAACCCAACCACTAACTCCAACACAAGGGCAGAACATCAAAATACAAGTCGTTTGTCTAGAGTGTGGCAAAGAACAACTCTTGAGAGATTGCCCCGGACATCCCTCTAGTGCACCAAAGGTTACACCGGTTAATGTAGTAGACTTAGTGGGGGATTCAGGTTTCAATTGTGATAATGTGGCTCCTATACACGCAGTTACTAGGGCACAAGCCTTACAACAAACTAAACCAGCCGAGCAATCAGAGCCAAGTGAGTCAGGAGAACCTAGTAAGAGAAAAACAAGAACATGGAAGGACACTAGAGAGAAGGCCAATCGTAAGTGGACCAAGAAGTTATCCGAACTAGAAGAAAGCCTTAAAGATGCAAAAACAAAAATAGAAGATATTGCCTCTCAAAGCCCCTCTGAGCTCAAAGCTCCATCCACATCACCTCATCCCCACCCACCAACCATTGTAACTAGACCACCACAATCAGGGTCTGTTCTTGCAGATCCAACCCCAGAAGACTTGGACATGATGTTCAAGGCATACCAAGCTCGACTCCAAGAAGGGCCAACACCTGCAAACTTAGACAAGAGCTACCCTAGAGCAGATTTAGAGATTGAACAGACAAAAATGTGCATAAAAATGGTGGAACTGGCTCAAGCTATGTTCGAGGCCAATCAATCATTCAATCAGACGAATGCTATTACACCGGGTTTGCACTTCCAGGGCTTACTAGAAAGATTAGAGCAAGTGGTAAATAAACCGCAAGTTTCCTTACCTCCACAGGCTCAACTAACTATTGAAAGAGAAAGCTCATCACCAAAGAAATTCTATGTTCCTGACTCCATAGATGATGGAGAACCTCTTTCAATTCAATAGCACACTCAAAAGTTCTTGCGGGAAATACAAGAAGCAAAATGGGCCAAGGAGAAGGATGTTCCCCCTCCTATTCTTGAGATTGATGATCTTCATGACCAGTTTCCCCAAGCCATCCCGTCTGTCTATGGAGACCAAACAGAGCAACAAGAAGATGAACGATTAGATTTTGAATCTAATTCCTTACAAGAGTTGCCACAGTTCACAGGCCCATGGGAATCTAAATCTCTCCAGATCAAAGCTCCCACGATAGTGATCAGAAACGAAGACTCGGTGGTTCCAAGAAACACTGACATAGTGAAGAACACTAAGGTTCAGTGTCATCTCACGGTAGAGGAGCTGCTCAAAGCGAAACCTGAGCTATGGAATCACGTGAAGGATCAAGTTCCCGAACTTGATTCCAATATGCCAAACGCAGGCTCTAAGCAAAAAGTTCCAGAGATACCTCTTGATAAAATAGGGGACATGAGTGAAGGTGAAGAAGGTAATACTTATCTTCCAATCACCTACCAAGGTTACACAACCAAAGCGATCATAGATTCAGGTGCTGGTGCTGCTATTGCAACCACCTCCTTATGGAAGCGATGGGGCAAGCCCACATTAAGACCAACTAGAATGACGCTTCAAATGGCCAACGGTCACTTTGAAAGACCTCTAGGATTGCTCGAAGGGATAACTCTAACCACTTGTGGTGTAGAGTTTGAGCACACCTTTGCTATATGTAACTTTGAAAAAAATAATGTCTACGAGATGATCTTAGGAAGACCCTTCCTACGACAACTGCAAGTGGTACAGGATTGGGGAACCAACTCCTTATACTTGCAACACTTAGGGGTCACAACCAAGGTCAATTTGAAGGATTACACCTTCAGAGATGTACCACCCTGTTGGCAGTAGTCTTGGTACACCAGGACTAACGAGACGTGAAAGTCAAAGAAGGGAGTCAGAGCGAAGGGACAGCACAAGCAAATAGGGCAGTCAAAGAAGATCTGGCAAGTAGGCCAATACTTTTTCAAGACACTAATGCAGATCAAAGAGATGGACATGCAGGGAGGAAGAGCAAGTAGGGAGCTCGAAGATATGTATGGCAGATCACTAGAAGAAATCCCTACAACAACAGTGATTCTTATCACTAACAATCAGTATAAATATCATTTCACATTTTTGCAGCTCCATTTTGTGCAAGCCAAGGAGTCCTTGAGCTGGAGGAGCCTTAGAAGTAGTTGCGTACCAATTTTCATATTTTTTAGATCTCGTTTGAGCCCCCAAATAAGCCCTGGAACCTAATTTTTAACTAGGCCGGACACTAGGTCTGGACAGGGCCAAAACTAGTCAAAAACTATAAAAAGAGCTAGAGAGCTCATTTTTGGGGTTAGATTGTAATTGAAACAAACTTGTAAGAGCTTTTGAAAGTAATCTAAAGAACTCCATTGATTCTCCCTCATTGTCTTGCCGTGTGTGCTCGTGTGTGTGTATGTGTGTGCATGCTTGTGTGCTTCTCACTCACGCACTTGTGCCGCCACTTGCTCGAGGTCTTCATACCATCCTCACGTCTTCCCGGATTGACATTAAAGGAGGTGCTACTCATCACTGAGCTACACCAAATTTTGGCGCCGTTGCCGGGGATCGAGCTTTGAGGACGAGCGTGTGATGGTAAGACGTAGAGTTGACGCGTTGGAGTTGTAGGTATTTTCTTCTTCACTCTCATCGATTTTCTTTTACTTTCTTTACCATCTTCATTTCCATCATCATCATCACCATCTCCCACCTCCATCTCCATCATCGCGAAAATTTTCAGTTTTTTTACTATATCCCCATCTCCACCTCATTTCCCTCATTTCACTTGTGAGAGAGAGCGAGAGAGCGAATTTGCATGTGCTGTTTTTTGCATGTTTTGTGAGCATTCTGCAGGTACAGGCCGCATCATCGTCCCCAGCACCCTGCGCAGGTACGGAAATCTGAGTAACTGTCTGTGTGTCGCCGAGCTCTGTCAATCGCGACCGACAGAAAAATTGCTCTAATTGCTAAACAAAGTGCATATCCATGACCTACAGGCCTAGAGCTTCCCAAAAATGTGTTTAGTTTTTTGAAATTCCACAGATTTCTGTCAATCGCGATCGCTCTGTCAATCGCGATCGACAAACCACGACGGACAGACCTGTCAATCGCGATCGACACGTCAATCGCGATCGACAGCCCACGACGGCTCTGTCAATCGCGACCGACAGAGTCAACGACCGATTGACCGCGACTGACGAATCATACGCGCGACACGTGTCAATCGCGATCGAGTCATCAATCGCGATCGACTCATCAATCGCGATCGACACAGTCAACGACTGTTTGACCACGACGGACAGACCACGACGGCTCTGTCAATCGCGATCGACACAGTCAACGACTGATTGACCACGATCGACAGACCCTTGCGACCGACCTGTTCATCGCGACCGACTCATCAATCGCGACCGACAGAGTCAACGACCCTTTGACCACGACTGATTGACTTTTCGTAACCCCTGTCAATCGCAACTGACCAGTCAATCGCGACTGACAGCCACGACGGACCTGTCAATCGCGATCGACACGTCGATCGCGACTGACCTGTCAATCGCGACCGACAGACTTTGCGAACGCGTTAGAAGGGCAAATTAGGTCAAATTTTCAAGGCAAAATTATTGGTCTAAATTTTGACTAAGTGGGGGACAAACACTAGGGTGTAGTATTGCATCGCAAGGCCGTGCCACAAGCTACTAGAGTATTCTTGTTTGACTGTTAGCTTATATTGAATCCTGATTTAACCCGCTAAACCCTGAACAGTCCTAACTTTTTCATACGAAATCCAATTTTTGAGCTCTTGGGCTTGTTGGAAAGCTCGTGGCATATACTACACGCCCTCAACTGTTTTTTATAAAGATAATGCGTTGATTTTCAGATAGGGTATTTTGAAGTTGACCATACCCAGGGGGCTCAAAGTCAGGGGTCTTTAGAATTATTTTCCTAAAAGTCACAATGCAAATATGTGTTTATGTTACATGAATGAAAGTGGTGGGTTTTGTCCTTTGAATCTAAGCATTGAGCTAACCGTGGGACTTTTATAGGTCCATTGAGAGCAACAGAGATCATCCAAAGCAAGGTTTCTTTGCGAGCTTGAGAACCGGGTTCTTGAGCACCATAAAGCAAGGGATCAACAAGTAAGGTTGGACACTTTTAACCCCCTCTGTCAATTCATAGCTTAGGCTAAGAACGACGAGAGGTAGGAGAAAGTCAGAGCGACGGTAGGCAGTTATCAAGTTGAAGAGTACCTAAAAACTCAAGTTCACGCTAAAAACTTAATCTCTGCACTGTCGATAACATAAAGGAAAAGAACCTAACGTGGAACGATCAACCTAAAGTACGGAAAACATTCAAGTGTTCCTGACGACGTGACATCGGACAAGACCATAAACACAATAATTAACTAAAAAGAATCAAGTGACTGGTACCAATTGATCGGCAACGAGGTTGTACTCTGGAGAAAAATTGGGCTAATCAGTTAGGCATATGAACCTTAGATCAGGACGACACCTAGCAAGAGAGAGACAAAGCCTTAGGTCTTCAGAGGCTAGTGTCAATCACACTGCAAGGTCTTGGGCCCAGCAATTGAGCCACCACTCATACTACCCTAGCTCTGAGACCAGTGAGTCAGAAATGTCTCAAGGCATGGACAGACCTACGGGAAGTTCAGGAGTGCCTTATTTGTACAGGGTAGAAGGCCCTTACAAAACACAGCTGGAATATCTTAGGACCAACCGGCTAGGTGCTAGCATCTATGAGGACGGCCTAGGAAGATCCGTGGTCCAGATTAAAAACCCTGACCAATCCATAGGACTAGAGCACCCAGCTGTCAAGTTTGAAAACGGTGCATACCTGGACAAGGAAGGAACTATATATGTAGTCACTAGTCACCCGGATAGGACAGATGACTTTGGGAATGTAATCTCAGAAGCGGACCTAGGTGACCTGGAACAAGGGAACATGGGTGCGGAACCTAGAACCCCTCGAGGTAAATCAGTTCTCACTAGGATTATCACGCCTGAGTGGGTACCCCAAGACAACAAGAGCATAGAGTTGCTTATCAATCGAGAAACTGATGAAGCCTTTTGGAGGTATAAATCCAATCAGCCAACTGATATAGGAAATATCATGATCTATGAGTTTAAGGATCCAGATAGCCCAGGTAGAGTGACCTACTTAGATCACACTTCGGAACGGATCTTTGTGGTGACAGAAAATGATAGGCATGCCTACACTTGGAAGGGTGAATTTATTTTCCCCCAACCAAGATCAAATGTATCCTATGGTCACTCTGGGGCTGGAACTTCCCAAGCTCATGGTACTCAAAGAGACAGAAGTAGAGAGAGACCAGAAGTAAGTTTTGCCAACCCAGTGGGCAGAGAAAGAACGAGAACGGAGACGAATAGGGTAGAACCTGAGATGCTTAGAGCCCACAGGAACCAAAGAAATGTAGACGGATTCCCTCTGCCGAGGCCTAGAGAGCACACAAGAACTTTGAGACCCACCCAGCTAGTTAAGTCCATGAAGAATTACTTTGACGGCACAGGAGATCCCTATGATCATGTGGCGGAGTTCAAGCAAGTCTTGAGAGCTGAACAAGTGGAAGATCTGTTCACGCAGTACAATGCCTTCGGTCTAACCCTTAGGAACACAGCACTTACATGGTTTCAGCCATTAGATGAGCGTCAGTTCAGGAGCATAGACCAACTCCTAGAGGCATTTATTGTAGAGTTCTCTAAGAGCGGCATAAGACACAATACCTCCTCATTGATTCACAGCTTCAAACAGACCCCCCAAGAGACTGTCAGATTGGCCGGAAGAAGATTTAGACAATATCTTGAAAGGTGCCCTATTTCGGAGCTACCCACATCTGCTAAACAAGTAGCCTTATTCCTTGATGGATTGCTGAGTACGAAATTGAGATCCTATGTGTATCTAAAGGACCCTAGGACCATAGAAGAATGTGTACGCATGTGCATTGACATTGAAGATAACCTAGGAGAAGAGCTAGAGCTTTCCAAAATCTACAAAGATTCAGATAGTGCATCTAGTCACTCTTCCGCGCAATCCACATCAATTGAGGAACTTGCCGAAAAGGTAGCTCAGAAATTAGGTGTAACTAGCAAACAAATCCCAAGGTTTGCCCCTGTGAAAAGGTGCTATACATGCGGTGGTGACCATATGGCGAACGTCTGTCCCATTATGGCTCAACCCCAAGTTAACCCTAGTAGCCAGTACTGCACTATAGAACGGAAGTACACAAACCACACTGCGCAAGATTGCCCATACAACAAGCAGGCAGTTAGGCAACCCTACCCTCAGCCCTACCAACAAGGCAGATACCAGAACCAGTATCCTCCCCCACCACAATATGCTAGACCCCAACAACCCTACCAACCACAATATCAGGCCCAACAGAGACCCCAACCTGTACTAGCACAACAGCCCCCAAACCCCGCTAACGTGATTCCAGTAAAGTATGCTGTTGCAGAAGAAAACCTGAATAGGGCCATAGTACCAGTAACCCCATTGATCTCAGAAAGTGACCCAAGTGACCATAGCTTTGATTCTACACACGTCGATAGTCCCCAGGCTTACTACATGCAGTCTCCAGAACATGGTGAGTCTTACTATAGTGAAGAACCAAGTGAACCTAGTTGGGAGTCAGATTACACGAACGTCATGTATGCAAACCCCAACCCCAGGCCTCAACCTAGGCAGGTACGACCACCATTCCCTAGAGGTCCATGCTACCGGTGTCAAGGAGATCACCTCATTCGTGATTGTCCCTTGCCTCCACCTACACAACCCCAGCCAGTAACGATCCAAGGTTTTTGCCAAGATTGTGGAAAAGAACATCTCTTACGAGATTGCCCTAAGAATCCTAATAATATGCCAAAAATCACTCCAATCAACGTTATTGGGTTAGTGGTAGATTCCACAGGAAGTGTCACCTCCACTGCTCCCGTACAGGTAGTCACTCGAGCTCAAGCCTTGCAGCAGAATCAAGGGGCAAACCAGGATAAGAACTCAGAGGCTAGTGAAACTGAGAGCGTAACAAAGAAAAGGACTAGAGCATGGAAAGATAGTCGGGAAAGAATGAAAAGACAATGGGCTAAAAAGATGAGTGAACTTGAGGAAAGCATAAGAGAAACCAAAGCTAGGATAACTGAAATCACCTCTCAAACCCCCTTTCACACTATCCCATCACCACCACTTCCATCGCTCTCCGAACCTCCACCTTCCAACCCACGTCATACGATTCCACCATCCCCTAGGGTAGGATCAGTATTAGCTGATCCCACTCCTGAAGACATAGACATGATGCTCAAAGCATATCAGGCCAGAATCCAAGAAGGGCCAAACGTCACGGATCATAACAAATGCTATCCTAGAGCTGACCTAGAGATAGAAAGAACCAAACTGTGCGCGAAAATGGTCGCATTGGCTCAGACTATGTTTGAAGCCAGTCGCCTTTTCAATTACTCGGGCTCAGCCAAAACGCAATTACACTTGGATGGATTCCTAGAGAAGTTAGAGGAAATAATTGCAAGATCTGCCAAGGAAGAAAAAAATCAAGAAAAAGATAAAGCAAGCAAAAACATGAAGCAGTCCCCATCAGAAGTGTATGTAGCCAATTCCATTAAACCAAACACCTTCCCCTCCTTAGAAAGAAAAGAGAGGCTAATTGCACAGTCAGAAAAGGAAAGGGCAAGAGAACAAAAAAGCCAGCCTCTTCAGGAAGCCCACGGGCCTCCTCAAGAAGCTTATCTTCCCCCCCAAAAGTCACAGGAGCCTCTCTCGAAAGCTTGTGTACCTCCACAGGTTACCTACATCCCTTCTCAGGGAGCGTATGAGCCTGTTCGGAAAAGTAATAGAATAAGTAACCCTCTCCAGGGAGCTTGTGCTCCAGCTATCTATGAGAACGAGGAAAGAGCCCACAATAGAATAAGCCCTCCTTCCCAGGTTGCTTATGCGCCCAATTCTACGGAGCCAGACACTTCTTCTTCTATGAATCGGTTTGCACCAGACTTCCTACGAGAGATTCAAGAAGACAAATGGGATAACGAAAGCGAGGTCGTCCCTCCTTTTGAACTTGTGGACGATGCACACGACCAATTCCCACAAGACATCCCATCTATTTACGGGGAACATGAGAGTGGTCAGTCTCACGAGAGATTGGACTTTGAGTCTAATTCCATACAAGAGCTACCCCACTTCACAGGCCCATGGGAAGCAAAATCCACATGTATGAGAGCACCCACAATCATGGTAAGGAACGACGACTCAGTCATACCTAGGAACACAGAGGTAGTGAAGAACACTAACGTGCAGTGTAATCTCAAGTTAGAAGAGCTACTCAAGGTTAGACCTGAATTATGGAAACATGTAGCCAAACAAGTACCAGAGATAGCAAAACCTCATTCCCAGGTAGGATCCCATAGGACAGTGCCAGAAATTCCCTTGGATAAGATAGGGGATATGTGTGAAGGTGAAGAAGGGAACACCTATCTTCCCATCACCTACCAGGACTACACCACGAAGGCAATTTTGGACTCAGGTGCAGGAGTTGCAATTGCCACTACCTCCTTATGGAAGCGTTGGGGCAAGCCGGCACTCAGGCCGACGAGAATGAAATTGCAGATGGCCGATGGTCACATAGAGAGACCCCTAGGATTGCTAGAAGGAATAACTCTCACCACTTGTGGTGTCGAGTTTGAACATAGTTTTGCTATATGTGACTTCAGCAAAAATCATGCCTATGAGATGATTTTGGGAAGACCATTTATGCGACAGTTGCAAGTGGTGCAGGATTGGGGGACCAATTCTTTGTACCTGCAACACTTAGGTGTCACGACCAAAGTCAATCTCAAGGATTATTCTCATAGAGATGTCCCTCCTATCCAATGGAATCCCATCCATAGAGCCAAAGAGGATACAGAATCGGTGCATTCCATAGGGTCTGGATCCTCATGGATGCATGAAGACACTCACTTATGGATGTGCAAGGTAGCAGTAGAAGAAGAGTAGAGAGAGAAAGCCAGAGAGGCAGGTGCGAAAGAAACTCATAGACCCATTCAAGACCCAGCCTATGCACCTGTAGTCTTTCCTGACGAGGAATTTGAACCCCATGGCTGGGCAGAAATTTTAGCAACCATGGATGTAGCCATCAATGAAGAACAATGGACACCTCACTGTGATGAGGATGGCTATGACATTTCAGTCTTCTCCATAGAGCCAATCATGGGAGAGGCAGTTCTAGAAGAATGCGAACCTAGCCCTGATGCCTTTGAGGATGCAAGTGACTCCGATCTAGAGTCAATCATTATGGATCCTCCATTTGCATCAGATGAGGAATACTTCCATGAAGTAGAATTTCAACCCCAGAGGCATGGAGAAGTTACAAATGACGTAAGATTAGCAACACATGTGACCCCGAAGGAAGGAGGAAAGAAACGGAGAAAGAGAGAAGCCTTACCAGAAGAGGAAGAATCTTTGTTTGAGGTTCCAGAAAATTTTAAGAAGTATGAGATAGACGACAGGAGAGTCATGATTAGAATGCCCAAACGAGAGGCACAATCAGGAGAGGCCTATGATAACAAAGAGACTACCAAGAAAATAGTAGTGGCCATAGAAGAAGGAGAGGAGAGATGCACGTACATAGGCCATGACCTGACAGAAGAAGAAGAGCACGAATTGATTGCCTTGCTAAGAGAATACAGAGATGTATTCGCTTGGAGTTACAAAGACTTGAAAGGTGTTGACCCTGACATATGCTCACACACTATCCCCATGACCTCAGATGCCAAACCCTCTAAGCAAAAGCCTTATACATATAACGATAATTACGCTGCTAAAATCAAGGAAGAGATAGATAGACTGGTCGAAGCTGGATTTATCTATGAAATTGAGCACACTGAGTGGGTATCACCCATCGTAGTGGTGCCCAAGAAGAATGGCAAACTGCGCGTGTGCATTAACTTGAAAAAGGTTAATGCAGCCACAATTCGAGATAACTATCCACTTCCCATCACAGAACATCTCTTAGAAAGAGTGGCAGGCAACGAAGTGTACAGCTTCCTTGATGGATTTTCGGGTTACAATCAAGTAGCCATAGCTCCAGAGGATCAGCATAAGACCGCCTTTGCCACAGAATGGGGCATTTTTGCTTTTAGAGTAATGCCATTTGGGCTTACCAACGCACCAGCTACCTTCCAGAGGCTGATGTGCCATGTGTTTAAGGAGTTCCTAAGAAAGAGTTTAGAAGTCTATGTGGATGATCTCTGTGCTCATTCCAATGTTAGACAAACCCATATTCCTGAACTCAGACAAATCTTTGACAAATGTAGAGAATATCAGGTCTGCCTGAACCCAGAAAAGTGTGTTTTTATGGTCAGGCAAGGCAAGATTATAGGACACATAGTGTCAAAGAATGGCATATCTACCGACGAAGAAAAAGTGAGAGCCATAGCAGAGCTACCTAGGCCAAAGAATGTCAAGGAAGTACAAGCTTTCATGGGGCACTGTGGTTATTACCGACGATTTATACACATGTATGCTGTCATTGCAAAGCCCATGTACGGACTTCTGACTAACTTTGAGTGGACGGATGAATGTGAGAATTCCTTCCAAGAACTTAAACGAAGATTATGTTCAGCACCAATCTTGACCACGCCAGATTGGAATAAGCCATTCCATGTTCACGTGGATGCATCCAATTATGCTATTGGATGTGTGCTTGCACAACCTACTGGTGAAGGTAATATGGATCTTCCAATTGCCTATGCCAGTAGACAGTTGAATGCGGTTGAACGGAATTACACCACTACAGAGCGAGAAGGATTAGGCATGGTATATGCAGTTAAGAAATTTAGACACTATTTGCTTGCAAATAAGTTTAAATTTTTTACTGACCATCAGGCATTACTATATCTCGTAAATAAGCCATGCAATACAGGAAGATTAGTGAGATGGTTTCTCTTGCTCATGGAATATGACTTTGAAGTTGTGGTAAGGAAAGGTAGGACTCACTTACGAGCAGACCATCTCTCTAGACTCACGTCTGGAGAAGCCCCACAAGGAGTATCAGATGACCTTCCTGATGCTTACCTGTTTAATTTGGAAGTGGTGCCGGAGTGGGCTAAGCCATTGGTACCAGTCTTGACACACGGGCCTAACCATCCAGTGGTAAACACACGGAATAGAGAGGTTGTAAAAGCCCAAAAGTACCACATCATGGTAGGAAGCATGTACAAGCACACAGATCAAGGGATCTTGGCTTGTTGCGTAGAAGAGGATGAGTACGCTAAATGGTTGCAATTAGCACATGTAGGTGCGTTAGAGCAACACCATTCAAAGCAACGAACTTTACAGACTCTAAAGAGATTCGGAGTGCATTGGCCAACTATGGAAGCGGATGTCCAAAAGTTGTGCAAGGAATGCCCAATCTGTTGTACTAAACCACCTGTGGAACACGCTACTCTTTATCAAGTATCCATAGTGCCAGATTGGAGTGAACCTCTAGTATCATTCTTGAGGACAAACACATTCCCTCCAGACATGACTCTAGCTAGGAAAAGGAGTTTAGAACAAGAAGCCCAGGAGTATTCACTCATTGGTGATAATCTATATAAGCGTGGTAAAGATGGTTACCTGAGGCTATGTGTCCATGAAAGTGAGTACCTTAAGATCTTAGAAACTGCTCACCAAGGTGTAGCAGGAGGACACTTTGGACCAGATCGGGTGATCAAGGCTATACTATTTGCGGGCTTCTGGTGGCCTACCCTTCACATGGATGCACATACCTATGTGAAACGGTGTGATGTCTGTCAGAGGACTCAGTATCCCATACGCAAGGATGAGATGCCACTGAAACCTATGATGGGTGGACGTGCATTCTCTAAGTGGGGAATAGACTTCGTAGGTCCTATTAATCCCCCAGCTAAGGGTTCTCATGCGGAATACATCATTGTTGCGACAGATTATCTCACCAAGTGGGTAGAGGTAAAGGCTACGACAAAGAACGATGCTCAAACAACTGCCAAATTCTTGTTTGAGAATGTATTCACGAGATACGGGCTACCTATAGAGCTTGTAAGTGATAGAGGCACTCATTTCTTGAACGAAGTGATTGAAAATCTACTCCAAGAATTCTTGGTCATACACAAGAAATCTGCCCCTTATCACCCTCAAGCTAATGGGCAAGCTGAGAGCACTAATAAGATCTTATGCAATGTACTGACAAAATTAGTGAACACTAAACGCTCTGATTGGGACAAACAGCTACACCATGCTGTTTGGGCATATCGAGTTGCCTACAAAACGGTACTCCAAGCCACCCCCTTTCAGATGGTGTTCGGCCAAAACGCTGTGCTACCCTTGGACTTCCTGATTCCTACATTAAGAGTAGCACAGGAGCACGAATGGACAGGTCATGAGCTCTCCTCTAGGATCTTTGACCTTGAACGATTAGGGGAAACAAGACTGAGAGCCGCCGCAGGAATATATGCAGCCAAGAAGAGACAGAAGGCATACTTCGATGCCCATGTGAAGGATAAAGGCTTGAAAGCGGGAGATCTAGTCTTAGTCTATACACTGAAACAACACGCGAGGAAGCTAGAAAAGAGAGGCTACGGACCTATGATTATCAATAGGATCTCCACGAGTGGAGCAGTACAATTAGCCACGTTAGAGGGTGATGTTCTCCCTAACTATATTAGCGGATGCAGAGTCAAGTTGTATCAGGAACCCCTCACGGAGGAAATGCTGAGCCGACTCAACACTGCTAAGAAACGCAAAGAGGAAGAAAAGAGAATTAGAGAAGAAGCTCAAGCAAAAGCTTTAGAACGCATCAGAAGGATGAAATTACGAAGGCAAGGTAGAGAGCAGCCTAGGACAAATGACTATGCAGATCAAGGATATCATATGGCAATGTGTGAAGACGCAGGAACCAGCTCACATAGGATAACTGATCGACGTCCTTTCGTAACCCTAGAGGTAAGACAAGGGAAGAGTGCAAGGACCGTAAGAGCCTTGATTGACTCAAGTGCAGCCACTAGTGCTGTTAGAGTGTCTTACTGTCAAGAGTTGCAGTTAACGGTCAATCCTGTGGAAGCATATCTCATAGGATTGGGAGGCGTGGAAACCCCTTGCATGGGCGAGGTGGAACTTCCCCTCTACATTCATGATGAGGCAATGACAGTTAAAGTACTGGTGTGTCAGGATGAGGATCTCACTGAACCTCTTATCTTGGGTCAAGATTGGATCTATGACCAAGCAGTCAATTTAAACCTAAGAAGTGGACTTCTCCAGGTTTGGATCAATCATAGCCGAGTTACAGTAGAATTAGACAATGGAGCACTCAAGGAACTAGGAAAGGCACAGACTCCTGGTCCTTCCAGGGGTACACATGAAGATGACCATGCTGTTCTTGTTCAAAACCCTGTGTTGCAGAGGAATGATGTTTGCAAAAAAGGAGTCAGGAATGCAACGGAACTCCCTTCTTTTCCAAAGGCCAGAATGAGGCAGCAACCCAAGGTGGATCAAAGGCAGAAAAAGCAAAGTACTACCTATGTCCGAGATCAAAAGTACCTGCTCAGCAGAAGGACTTAGAAAATAAACCATGTGTGGGTGCGGAAAGGCGAACAACCGGTTGCACATCCGTCAACTACACGGGCGAAGTTTCTTATTAATAACCGACAACATGACACTAATAAGAAGTCTTTCGGAAATTCTTCTGCTAACGTGAAATATATTTGGGTGCCCAAGAAGTCGATGAAGGCTAGCCCACAATCAAGACAAATTTGGGTGCCTAAGGCTTGCTTGATGGCACAAGTAACTATGCTGAGGCCACAACCTAAACAGCATAACGCAGCTACGCATACTGCCAGTATTCACTCGTTCTCAACGCTCAAGAACACACCAAGACCCAAGAGCGTGTATGTAATCAATTGTAAATGGGTCCCTAAAAGGCCTCATTTTCAAACCGCGACACCGAGAAAGCTCTCTAGAGTCTCTCCGAAACCGAAAGCAAAGCCCATTCACTGCATTTGGCAGCCTAGGGCGTGTAATAAACCCCCCGACCCCAATTTGTAAATTCAGACCCACTTACTAACTGCATTAGTCTCCTAGGACAACCCAAGCACTAACTACACACACTGTCTTTGTGCACTTACTAACCACTAACTCACCATCTACCTCATGTTAATGTTGTAACGGGGACAACAACGGATTTATTCTGTCCATTACGATATTAACACTCGGTTCTATATTCTCACAGAACCAACCAGCAAACAGGGCCATGGCAGAAGCAGGTACCAGTTCTCAAGCCGGATCTGGTGCCCAGATTGTGGACATAGAGACACTTCTCCTTGAGCCACGTCTCACCGCAAGGCCGTAAGAACTTCAAGCCGTGCATGTGCTCCCCATTCAGGATCCTCCTCAAGGGCACACTTCTCAAGTAGGTAAGCATGCGCATTGGTTCAGTGATGTTGCTGGACCACTGGGCGATGGAACCTATTTCTGGGAAGCAGAATGGGAATTTAATGGCAAATGGGGTCGATACCACTTTTTCACGCGCGAGTTTGAAAGCTACCAAAACGCCGAAGTCATGAGATCAGTTTGGATCAAAGCGGGTGTGGACAGTTATTTCAGGGCCCACTTACCAAAGCCGGATTTCTTACGATGTTCATATCTGATCAGTACCATCACGCCAAGCAGGGCCAAGGGAGGCGACAGCACCTTTGTGTTGCCATCACTGCTGCCGGGTCATGAGCTTAAAAGATTCAAGTTGACCCTCACTTTGGTAAGAGAAGCATTGGGTATGTATGGCATGCACATCCCAACAGAAAAGGAAACCATGGTTCCAGGTCGAATGAAGCACAAAGATCTTAATAAGTTGAAGGATATGGTAGCGATGACACCTACCATTGCGCTTCACCTGCGAACCATCATGCAACATTTTGCTTTCCCCGCTCAGGAACGATTCACAATGCCCCCGAAAAAAATATGGTTCAGCTTATATCTAGCAGAGACAGAAAGCCTTCCCATCAATGTGCCACACTGGATCATAGATCAGATCCACCTAGCCCATCAAAGGTGGAACAAGAAACAGAAGAATGTGCTCCACGGGTGTTGTGCTCTGACCAGAATAATCTATAGATGCTTGGCTTATGACGTGCCTGTTCAGCGGGCACTCGTATGGTCCCGAGTCCAAGAATTCCAGAGAAGACTATCAGCAGCAGGTCCCCCATCAAAGAAGATGAGGGGGGGAGTCCAATTACCCTGTGCTCAACCAAGGGGAGCTACCACTACACCAGAAATCACCCCTCCCCAGACACGACGAGTTAGGCCATTCACAATCCGGCTACCAAGACCAAGCACAGAGGGGCCTAATCTGGTGTTTCCACCCATTCCATCAGATTTGGAATTTCCACAGGGATTTACTCTGGAGGACCTCACGGATGAAGAAATTGCCAGATTGATCTATGACTCTAATCTTGAAGCTGAAGCAGAGCGAGCTCAGGAACCACAACCCCAAACAACAACATCGGCCCCTACCCAACCACAAGTTGTAGAAGTCGATGTAGATGAACAAGAGGCAGGAGGAGACGAAGAAGAAGCCGACGAAGAACAACATCAAGAATATGACGAACTCTCCGAGTTAGCAAGTGCCCCAGCATATTCGGCACAAATCAAGAGACTATATCGAACCATGCGACTGGTTCAGGAACAGCATAAGATGTCACTAGAATCGGGCAAGAGACTCATGAACGACTTGCTAGCTGAGGAAGGTGTGGACGAGTTGTTCATTGAGTCCATGAACCTTCATGCCGACGCCGTAGGACTGGATGAGGCCATTCATGAGGCAATGGCCTACATTCATAGATTTGAGAAGAGGGTTCCTGTTCGTCCCAGGAGGTCCGGGAAGCAAATTCACATCAATGTATCAGCACCAGGCGAGACAGCGCAAGCAGAAGAATATCAGGAAGCACCGTTGTCACCACCATCCCCACCTCGCACTACACAATTCACTCCACCACAGGACACTAGCACTACCACGTCCACTACCACCACCATTGTCATGGGCATCCCACTCTCTCCGGGAATCCAATTCGGGGGAGTCACCATGCCCACCTTCACCACCCTGTTCACCGACGTCACATCCACTCCACCCACGATCCCCATCTACACCGTCACTCAAACAATTGACACGATGGAAACATCACCTGCCACAGCACCGCTCCCTCCCCCCATGCCACCTTCATCACCCATACCCCCTCCACCCACCTCTCCACTTGCATCCGCATCATTCACATCTCCCATTCCCGCCCCCATTCCCCCTGCATCTTCACCCCTCCCAGCATTATTTAATGTAAATAGCATATTTTTAGCATTAAATCAATGTGTATACCAGCTCCAGAATGAGTACAGAGCTCTGGACGACCGGTATCAACAACTGGCAACGCACCATCAGAACTTACAAAGACAATTTCACATTCTACAAATAGAAAATGCAGAACTGAATCAACGCTACACAACGCTTGAGCAGGCTCACCAAACATTATTGGAGGCACCCCAACCATCGACAGACTCAGGTGTCAAACAACTAGAAGCTTTGCTCGAAGTATACCAAGCCGATAATCTCAAAGTCCGGCGTAACCTGGCACTTCTCAGGAAACACATGGCGGCCGCCCTTGAAGAGAACAAGAGATTGCAGCAGCAAAATGAAGCAAATCTAGAAGCAGCAATGGAAGGCTCTCCCCACGAAATTGATCCAGAGCAGTTTAAAGCTGTACCCTCAGAGACAATGAAGACCATCTTGGACAGCTATGCAGATCTATTAGAAGCTCATGATGACTTGGAAAGGGAGCGTGATGCGCTGCGCAATCAACTCCAAGAGCAACAGACAGCACCCAGAGTCACAGAAACGACCACGACTTCAGAGGAAGTCAAGACATTGAAGGAGCAGGTGGCCGAATTACAGGAAAGATTACTCACACACGAAAGGCAGCCCTCTCCAGTTGTCGAACCAGAACCCGAGGATTTGGTACCCATCGAGGTAGATGAGACGTATGAGGAACCATACGTTCCTATGCCAATGCCAGGTGGTGAGCAAACCGCAGAAGGAATGGATACGTTAGAAATTGAAGTACCTGAGTGGCTCCAGACACTAGAGAAAACAACATCAACTCATGAAGATCGAGTGGCAGTTCAAATCCAATCTATGGCAAAGATAGAGGACACTATTATTAAATCAGAATACTTCCGCAGCATGTCCCACCATAGATGGATCGGAACCAATGATGATCAATACGTGCCATATTGTATACTCCTGGCGGACTACAATGCAGAAATCCAACAAAGATGTGGCAAACCTCCAACGTTTGCTACACAATTTGGGCCAGATGACATTCCCGAGAGCGCTCAAAAAGGATCCATTCATCAACCCACCTGGAGGATCCGACTCCTCGAAACCTACCCGGAGATGGTTCGCACCTGGACGAATATGCCTCTTTTTATTAAATATAACCCTTGTTATGTTCCTGTATTCCGCAGACGCACATGGCCAGAGTTTACCCTTGCAGTCAAGAATATCAAGGGCTGCGCCAAATGGTTAAACTACGTCTATCTAGCACCCCCTCAAGGACCTCCCACCGTCAATTATATGATTTCCACCATACGGCACTGGAGCATCCGATTAAGGAATACCCCTGATGTGATGGCCCAGATGTGCATGAAAATTTTTGAATTAATGCTTATTACATTCAGGACATTCAAGAATATCAAGGACCCACACTTCTCAGGCGTCGGATTCCTTACAGGAAACCAAGATTTAGTTTATGACATGAGCACCACTCCTTCCATAGAGGTGATATATGCTTGGCACGCCAGAATAAAATACCTCCCAGCCTGCTTTAAACAAACATTCGAGGAGATGTTCATAACAGGGTTCTGGGAATACCACTCAGAAATATTTGTACCCAGACCCTCACATCTCCTCCATTTATTTGCTGTGGAGCGAACCATTCACTCAGAACAATTACGAGTGCCACATCTAGATGTCCCAGGGCCAGTCAATTGGGATGCATTGCTGACAGATCTAGCAAGGGGACTCAGGTTAGAAGAACACCACCTCGCCGCGGATGTTGTCCAATATTACGTACAAAAAGCAGCTAGACAAGGGTCTGTCAGGGGCGACAGACGCGAGAGTGGGGGGGGTGTTGGCAGTAGTCTTGGTACACCAGGACTTACGAGACGTGAAAGTCAAAGAAGGGAGTCAGAGCGAAGGGACAGCACAAGCAAACAGGGCAGTCAAAGAAGATCTGGCAAGTAGGCCAATATTTTTTCAAGACACTAATGCAGATCAAAGAGATGGACATGCAGGGAGGAAGAGCAAGTAGGGAGCTCGAAGATATGTATGGCAGATCACTAGAAGAAATCCCTACAACAACAGTGATTCTTATCACTAACAATCAGTGTAAATATCATTTCACATTTTTGCAGCTCCATTTTGTGCAAGCCAAGGAGTCCTTGAGCTGGAGGAGCCTTAGAAGTAGTTGCGTACCAATTTTCGTATTTTTTAGATCTCGTTTGAGCCCCCAAATAAGCCCTGGAACCTAATTTTTAACTAGGCCGGACACTAGGTCTGGACAGGGCCAAAACTAGTCAAAAACTATAAAAAGAGCTAGAGAGCTCATTTTTGGGGTTAGATTGTAATTGAAACAAACTTGTAAGAGCTTTTGAAAGTAATCTAAAGAACTCCATTGATTCTCCCTCATTGTCTTGCCGTGTGTGCTCGTGTGTGTGTATGTGTGTGCATGCTTGTGTGCTTCTCACTCACGCACTTGTGCCGCCACTTGCTCGAGGTCTTCATACCATCCTCACGTCTTCCCGGATTGACATTAAAGGAGGTGCTACTCATCACTGAGCTACACACCCCTACAGTGGAATCCTATCCACAAGGAGCAAGAAGATTCAGTCTCTTTGCATTCTAAATGTTCATCAGATACATCTTGGATGCATGAAGATACTCATTTGTGGATGTGCAAGGTCGCAAAGGAAGAGGAAAAACGCTTAAAGGCAAGAGAAAAAGGAACTTCTCAGGGGGATAGACCAGTTCGAGACCCAGCCTATACGCCAATGATATTTCCAGATGAGGAATTTGAGCCTCATGGTTGGGCATAAATCTTAGCCACCATGGACATTGCTGTCAATGAAGAACAATGGACACCTCATTGTGATGAGGAGGGATATGATATTTCAGTGTTCATGTGTCAACCCTTGCTAGAAGAATGTGACTCTAATGATGTCATAAAAGAAGAAGAGAACGATGATGATCTAGAGTCCATTGTGATGGATAGTTTTTTTATTTCAGAGGAGCACTATCTAGAAGACATAGGAGTATTTACATAAAAAGAAGAAGAACCTCTGACAAGCATCAAAACGGTAAATTCAAAGGATGGGAGTGAAGGTAGTCGAAAGAAAAAGAAGAGAAAAGTAGTGAAACAGGACGAGGAGGAACCATTGTTTGAAGTGCCAGAAAATTTCAAAAAATATGAAGTTGAGGACCGAAAAATTTTGGTACGAATGCCTAAGAGAGAGGCCACAATAGGAGAAGCATATGATAACAAAGAAAAGACCAAAAAAATTGTAGTCACCATCGAAGATAACGAAGAGAGATGTACATACATAGGAGATGACCTAAGTAAGAAAGAGGAAGTAGAGTTGGTAGCCTTGTTAAGGGAATATAGGGACGTGTTTGCATGGCACTATAAAGACTTGAAGGGAGTAGATCCGAAAATTTGTTCTCATACGATTCCCATGATAGCAGATGCCAAGCCCACCAAACATAACCCCTACACATATAATGACACTTATGCAGCCAAAATAAAAGAAGAAATTGATAGATTGATGGAAGCTGGATTCATCTATGAGATTGAGCATACTGAATGGGTGTCTCCCATTGTAGTGGTGCCCAAGAAGAATGGAAAGTTACGTGCGTGTATTAACCTAAAAAAAGTTAATGCTGCCACGATAAGAGATAGTTATCCACTTCCAATCACTAAACATTTATTGGAGCGTGTTGCAGGCAAGGAAGTTTATAGCTTCCTTGATGGATTTTCAGGTTACAACCAAGTAGCCATTGCCCCAGAAGATCAACACAAGACAGCTTTTGCCACAGAATGGGGGATCTTTGCATTTCGGGTGATGCTATTTGGCCTCACCAGTGCACCTGCAACCTTTCAACGGCTCATGTGCCATGTCTTCAAAGAGTTCTTGCGAAAGAGCTTAGAAGTATATGTGGATGATTTATGTGCTCATTCCCAAGAGCGAAGATACCACATCCCTGAGCTCAAACAGATCTTCAACAAGTGTAGAGAATATCGAGTGTGTCTGAACCCAGAAAAGTGTGTTTTCATGGTACGTCAAGGTAAAATCTTAGGTCATATTGTTTCTAAGAATGGAATATCGACAGATGAGGACAAGGTAAAAGCCATAGCGGAGTTGCCGAGGCCAAGGAATGTTAAAGAGGTACAAGCCTTCATGGGCCATTGTGGATATTACCGTAGGTTCATTCACATGTATGCAATCATAGCTAAACCTCTTTATGCCTTGTTGACAAATTTTGAGTGGAACGATGAATGTGAAAAGTCCTTCAATGAGCTGAAGAGACGCTTGTGCACAACACCAATACTGACCACTCCTAATTGGAATAAGCCATTCCATGTACACGTGGATGCATCCAATTATGCAATAGGATGTGTGTTGTCACAACCAACTGGTGAAGGGAATTTAGATTTGCCTATAGCATGTGCTAGCAAGCAATTGAACGCTGCTGAACGAAACTATACCACAACCGAAAGAGAAGGCTTAGGCATGGTATATGCAGTAAAGAAGTTTAGACACTATCTATTGGCCAACAAGTTCAAATTTTTCATTGATCATCAAGCTTTATTATACTTGGTCAATAAACCTTGCAATACAGGACGCTTAGTAAGATGGTTCCTCTTACTAATGGAATATGACTTTGAAGTGGTTGTTAGACAAGGTAAGACCCACCTCAGAGCGGATCACCTGTCTCGCATCACTTCAGGTGAGTCACCGCAAGGAGTGTCTGATGAATTGCCCGATGCTTATCTGTTCAATCTAGAAGTCGTTCCTAAATGGGCAAATAAGTTGGTACCAGTCCTAACCTTCGGACCCGCAAATAAGAATGTAAAAACAAAAAAAAATGAAATTGTAAAATCACAAAAATATCAAATATTGGCAGGAAGCATGTATAAACAAGATACGGAAGGTGTTCTAGCTTGTTGTGTCGAGGACGATGAACATAGTAGTTGGTTGCAACAAGCCCATGAAGGATTTCTAGGGAATCATTATTCTAAACAACAAACACTGCAAAATCTAAAACGTTTAGGAGTGTATTGGCCTAGTATAGACAAAGAAATTCATGAGTGGATCAAGAATTGTCCAGTGTGCCAAAAGAGACCCCCAGTGGAGCATGCTACTCTTTATCACATATCATTAATTCCAGATTGGAGTGCTCCATTGGTAGAATTTATGAGATCAGGAACATTGCCTAGCGAGGCTAGCCTAGCAAGAAGATGAAGCATAGAGCAAGAAGCTCAAGACTACGCCCTCATAGGAGATAACCTATACAAGAGAGGAAAAGATGAAAGATGGTTACTTAAGATTGTGCGTTCACGAATCAGACTACTTGAAAGTCTTAGAAACTGCCCATAGCAGTGTTGCAGGCGGACATTTTGGTCCTGACCGAGTAATTAAGACTATTCTATTCTCAGGACTTTGGTGGCCCACTCTTCATATGGATGCACATACCTATGTGAAGAAATGTGACACATGTCAACGTGCCCAGTACCCAATTCAAAAAGATGAGATGCCTTTGAGGCCAATGATGGGAGGGCGTGCATTTTCAAAATGGCGTATAGACTTTGTAGGTCCTATCAACCCTCCAGCTAGAAACTCCCATGCCGAATACATTATTGTAGCCACAGATTACCTCACAAAGTGGGTAGAAGTCAAAGCCACAACAAAGAACGATGCTCAAACTACAGCAAAGTTTTTATTCGAGAATGTGTTCACAAGATACGGATTACCAATAGAGTTAGTAAGTGATAGAGGCACACACTTCTTGAATGAAGTCATTGAAAATCTTCTCCAAGAATTCTTGGTGATACATAAGAAGTCTGCCCCCTATCATCCACAAGCTAACGGACAAGCTGAGAGCACGAATAAGATCCTATGTAACGTGTTGACAAAACTCGTAAATAACAAACGCTCTGATTGGGACAAACAACTTCATCATGTTGTTTGGGCTTATCGAGTTGCCTACAAAACGATACTCAATGCCACCCCATTTCAGATGGTCTTCGGACAAAATGCTGTGCTACCATTGGACTTCCTAATCCCAACTTTAAAAGTAGCACAAGAGCATGAGTGGAATGGACACGAGTTATCCTCGAGGATCTTTGATTTAGAATGATTAGGTGAGACAAGGCTACGAGCAGCGGCAGGCATCTACGCTGCAAAGAAACGGCAAAAGGCATACTTCGATGCACACATCAAAGATAAAGGCTTGAAAGAGGGAGACCTAGTGTTGGTTTATACATTAAAGCAACATGCTCGTAAATTGGAAAAAAGAGGATATGGACCCATGATCATTAATAGAATTTTCCACTAGCGGTGCAGTTCAATTGGCCACACTAGAAGGTGATATCTTGCCCAACTATATCAGTGGTTGTCGAGTCAAGCTATATCAAGAGCCTCTTACAGAGGATATGCTACAAAGACTCAACACTGCTAAGAAGCGAAAAGAAGAAGAGTTAAGGGTTAGAGAAGAAGCACAAGCAGAGGCTAGAGAACGCATTAGGAGAAATAAGTTAAGATGCCTAGGCCTAGATGTCAATCTTGAGGCCCCCATATACCACATGGCCATGTGTCAAACATCAAGTGCAATCACTTCTCAAATAATTGATCGACGTCCTTTTGTGACCATAGCGGTAGGACAAGGGAAGAATGCAAGGACTGTGAGAGCATTGATTGACTCAGGTGCAGCAACTAGTGCAGTTAGACTATCCTACTGCCAAGACTTGCAATTGAATGTAAAGCCCATAGAAGCCTATCTCATAGGTTTGGGAGGTGTGGAAACCCCTTGTTTGGGCGAGGTGGAACTTCCCATCTACCTTCAAGATGCTCCAATGAAAGTCAAAATGCTAGTGTGTCATGATGAGGACATTATAGAGCCGCTTGTCCTGGGTCAAGATTGGATTTATGACCATGCAGTCAACTTGAACCTAAGAAGTCAAATCCTTCAATTTTGGGCACATGAACAATGTATCACATTAGAATTAGACAATTGCATGCTCACAAATTCAAAGGTCACACATTCTCTTAGTTCTTCCGAAACTAATCTTTGCAACGAAAATGTTGTGTGTGTCACCTACCCTATGAAGCACAAGGACTCAATCATGAAAGCAAAAGCTCAAAGGCCAGCACACCTCTCTTCTTCTTCACATACTAATGCAAGTGTAACCCAACCAAGGAGGCAAGCAAAAATGACATCTGCTATATCAACTAAACAGACGAAATTCAAGAAGAAAGAAGCTCCAGGCATGAAGCAGATTTGGGTACGAAAAGGAGAACAACCACCAGCTTTGCCACAACCAATCCCATCAAAGCAAGCTAAACATGCTAAAAGAAGCACCCAGAAACGAGGACAAGCTCAATCCCAAGGTCTTCAACAGGTTTGGGTACCAAAGCAATTGATGAAGGCCGACCATCATCACATGCGAATTTGGGTGCCTAAGAAGTTAGCTACAGCTCAACAAGGGCGATCACAGATGTGGGTACACAAGCACCTCTTACAGACACAACGACCTATGCTCCCCACCATGCAAAAGGTCTCGACAAAGAAGCCAAGGAGAGAAAAGGGTAAGAACAGAGCACAAAGACCAAAAGAAGATAAACCCAACCCTTCTGCCAAAACAATCATTAAGGATATGGGTTTGGAAGCCAAAAGCACCAGCAACATCCACAGAACCAACGAACCAACCACACTGGATACCAAAGTTTGGAAAGCATCCAAAGATGAAGTGGCCTGAGGTGATCTCTACAGGGCCAAATCCTATTCTAAAATGGGTTCCAATCAGGAGGATTACCTCATTTTGAGATCCAATCGACACCTCCAAACAAAGATTGCATCAAGTCTAGAATTAACATCAAAAGCCTCGACCAACAACAACCATGTGCCTTGGGCATAACCTTGTCTTTTGCACCATTCAGGTCATGCATTTCCAAAGTATGCATTAATCTAGGGCCACATTACACGGCCGTGCATAGACACAATTGAGAATCCCAAGCACATGCAACACATTGGACATATGTAAAATATTTTATTGATACTAACATCTTTTTTTCTTGTTTTGTAACCTTGTTCCAAAAAAAAAAAAAAAGGGATTGTGTGTTTGACGAATCCCCAATGCGAACCATCGACAACGGAAGATAAGCTGATGGTCAATCATCATGATGGAGTACAACACGGAGAGATGAAGATCACCAGACCTTTCAACATGGTAAGATATGCATGCTTCAACAACACTATAACCATGATAGATTAGGAAACCTCTTCGTCAGCATACCCTTGAGCACTCCGCTCAAGACCCAAATTCTTGCACAATACTTCTTCCCATGCATTTTCCAAGTACGCATGCATAGGGCTATATTACAAGGCCATGCACAAGGCACATATCTCGTCCAACCCATGCACTAATGCACTGACCCATCATCCATTATGGGTTACAAGTACTTGTCATGAAAACTATGAACGCCATCTTTGGAAGCATCAGAGGACATCAGGGTGACCACTACAAGAGCAAGGAAGCCATCCACCACCAAGAGTTGCTCCTAATCAACATTGACCACCTCCTTTGAGCAACTAGCAGTTTTGGAAAGCTCACAAATGCACCATCAAGATGGAATACAAGGAAGAAGTACATATAAAGGGACTACAAACTGCAAGAGCTAGCAGACAAATGATCAAGCTACATTGGGAAGATGGATCGCTCCTGTTGAACGTAAAGGACACTACCTCTCAACGTACTACATGGAACAACCAGTACAACAAGGGTCTGTCAGGGACGACAAACTCAAGAGGGGGGGGAGTGTTGAAGCTCAAGGTCAAGCACAGGCATAAAAGCACGTCAAGGAAGTGGAGACACAAGAAGGAGGAGCAAGTAGGGAGCTCCAAGAAGCACCTGTCAAATTTTCAGAAGAAATCCCTATGAAACTAGTGATTTTTATCACTAAAAACCATTGTAAATACCATTTTCCATTTTTACAACTCCATTTTGTTCAAGCCGAGGAGTCCTCAATCTTGAGGAGTATTAGAAATATCATCCTACCAATTTTCATAATTTTTAGATTCCGTTTGAGTCCCCAAATAAGCCTTGGAACCTATTTTTTAACTAGGCTGGACACTAGGTCTGGACAAGGCCAAAACTACTCAAAAAACTGTAAAAAGGGCTAGAAAGCTCATTTGAGAGGTTGGCTTGAGGTAGATTTCAGCTTTGTAAGAGAGTTCATTTGCAATCGACGACTTTCCATTGTTCCACTCTTTGCTCTTACCTTGTGCGCGTGTGTGTGTATGTGTGTGCATGCTTGTGTGCTTTCACTCATACACTTGTGCACTTCACTTGCTCTTGGTCTTCATACCAGTCCTCACGTCTCCACGGATTGACATTTATGAGGTGAAACTCCTCACGTTGGTACTCACCATTGTGCTAGAGTGACACACATTTACACACACATAGACATGCATACAGACACATATATATAGATACACACATATGCACATACACACATACATGCATATGCATACATAATGCACATGCATATGCATACATACATGCTTACATGCATACACACACATACACATGCATACACACATACACACATATACATACACACATACACACACACATACATACACACACATACACACACATATATGCGTACACACACACATAGAGAGACATACACACACATACACATACATGCATACATATGCATATACATACTTACATGCATACACACACATATGCATACGTATGCATACATAATGCACATGCATATGCATAGATACATGCATACACATAAACACACATAGACACATATGCATACATAATGCACATGCATACACATACACACACATAGACACATACATACACATAGACACATACACACACATATACACACAGATTTACACACACATACACATGCATACACACACATAGACACACACACATATACACACACACATGTACACACGCATATACATACATACATGCTTACATGCATACACACATACACACAGATCCATACACACACATGGACACACACACACACACGTAGAGAGAGACACACACGCACACATAAAGAGACATACACACACATACATGCATACATATGCATACATAATGCATATGCATATGCATACATACATACTTACATGCATACATAGACATACACACATATACACACACACACATATGCATACATACATACTTACATGCATACACATACATACAAATATATACACACACATACACACACATGCATACAAATGCATAGACACATATATACAAATACACAACATATACACACAGACACACACACACATAGACACACATAGACACACACACACACACACACACACATATATATATATATGCATAGACAGACACATAAAGACATACACACATACATATGCATACGCACACATAGAGACACATACACACACACATACACATGCATGCATACATATGCATACATAATGCACATGCGTACATACATACTTACATGCATACACACACACATACACACATGCATACATTTGCATACATAATGCACATGCATATGCATACATACATGTTTACATGCATACACACACTCCATATACACCATACACATATACACACATACATATGTACATGTATATATATTGATTTCTAACTCATTTTATTTTATATGTTAGGTATTATGGATCCTAGTAGAGAGAGAAAGGTGAAACTCACTCTCATAAAAAGTCTTATGAGAGCAAAAGTTTTATCTATCTATTTTCAAGACACCTATACCACCTCCAGATCATGATACCAAAGCAGAGTTGCCTATGAGGACATGCATAGGCACCTTAGGGCTAGAGTGTGATATAGAGCCACAGGGGAACATTGTGTACATAGGGAATGGATTGGAGTTCAAGAGAAGAATGCGGGCATTATGCGACTCTTACTTGCGCCTTGTCCACTTTGCGTGGAAGTAAGTATAAATATTACATATAAATTGAAATAAATATCTTATGTTTTATTTACATGATTTTTTTTATTTTTGTAGTGAGCATGATGAGAGGGATAAAAAATACATACTTAGTTCACTTGAGACAGAGTTTGGGACAGGATGGTCGCATAAGTGGTGTCTAAAAGAGATGCGGACACTTATGGCTCATCGTCGCGATAATGCACGATATGCATTGCTTTTATGTATATATATGTGGATATGAGTATGTGTGTTTATGTATGTATAAGAGAGAGAGAGAGAGAAAAGAGTGAGACTAGAGGTACAAATACATGCATACACACACATATATATCATACATGCACATTTACACACATATACACATACATGCACATTTATACATACACACACATACATGCACATTTTTACACACACATACACATGCATGCAGTTACACACATATAATTAATACACATAGACATGTACACATACTCACATACACATACACATACTCACATACACATACACATGCATAATTATATGTACACACACCTAGACTCATATAATCATATTTACATGCATATATACATATACACATGCATATACGCACACACACACAACACATGCATACACACATATAGATACACATACATACACAACACATGCATACACACAAATAAATAAATAAATAAATAAATAAATAAATAAATAAATAAATAAATAAATCCTATTTCAAAAATCCTAATTTGAAAACACTAATTTTAATATTAGGGTTTTAAAACCCCTAATTTAAAAACTCTAATTCAACCTTTTAGCCATATGATTGAAATATGTGTACACATTGCATCTATTCCTCCGACATCCTACTAGAGAGATGTCTCTCCTCCCAACCTTATGCCTCTATATATAGCTACTCGAATCAACAAGGATCATAATATATATAAAGATATATACACATCATGTAGATACACATACATAAATATAAAATGGAGTAGATATATTATGCATCACACATACATGCCTAAATACACACATAAATATATATATACATGCATACATATTTACATGTACACATTTACACATAGACACATATACATATATACATGTACACATCACATATACATGCCTACATGCACACATAAATATATATATACATGCATACATATTTACATGTACACATTTACACATAGACACATATACATATATACATGTACACAATTATAAACACTTGCATATATTACATGAATACATGAATATTTTACATAAATGCTTATGCATATATACACATATGCATACTAACACATGTATACATATATCACACACATGCACAGACATACATATACATGAAATACATATATATGCATACTAACATATGTATACATACAATACACATTAATACACACACATATGCATACATACATGATAAAAATTTGCTCCTTGAAGATAAAGCTATATATAAAATAATTAGGCATACCCCCGAGCTTCATGTTCTAACTCAAAAGAACATGATTTCATCTCTCTAGTAGGATTCATTGTTATTCAATTTGAATAAAAAATCTTTATCTGATATCCATTCAGAAGCTTCAAGTTATTGACGATAACTAGAGTAGAATTTACTATCTAATCTGTTCATATGTTTTCATTATTGCCATCATTTTGGTAAGACATCAATATAGTCTCATCTTCATTATCCTTATCGATTTCATTTATTTCTTCTATTGTTAAATCTGTGTTCTCATGAGTCACATCATCTATTGATGGATTAATATCGATTTCTGGTAATTTCTCTTCCTCATCAGTAGAATCAACATGTAAAGAATTATCCTCTTCATCAAAAAGATTAGTATCATTATCACGTATAATGATTCTAATTTCTCTTTCAGATGTTGATGTATCAGTATCTGATGTTGAATCGTCAAGAGGACTTTCTTCGATCTCTCTAATAATAAACTGATCAAACAATGACCTACCTCTAGGTTAAACATGAATGACTTGCCACCAAGGGTGAGCATCTGGCTTTTTTTAAAAAAATGCTTGTTCAATATGCCTAGGAAGAATATATGGTTCTTTAGTAGATCGCATTACCTTCGAAGAATCAATTTCCCAAAACCCAGATAATTTCTTTCTTAATGTGGAATTACTACCTTTATACTCGCTCGAAACCAGTTGACCTTCAAAATGACCTATCAAAATATATAAAAACAAAAAACCATTATTAAGTGCTTAAAAAAAGAACTAACTCTATCATAAAAAATATAAACTTTTTTCTACCTGTTTGAATGTACGAAATGAAATTTCATAGATACCAACAATAGTTCCTACATAACCAAGTTCGCCATCTATAAGGTTCATGTCTTTTGAGCTAGCATGTGATAGTTGCTTGAAAGAAGCAACAATACTAGAATCCTCTGTTTTACGTAAAGAATCAATGGCTTTGATTCTAATATGTTGTCCAAAAGCCCACATATTAGTGAACATTCGAGCCTGCAAAAGAAATTCAATTAGTAAATAGAAACTAATATACATATATGAAAAAAATAAAATATTATTAATATAAAATTACCTTTCGTTCACAACCTATCATTAACTCTCTCTACTCATTTGAGATTTCTTCATTATTTGTGTTGGCGCATTGCAAATGACTATATAGCCAATCCGTGAAAGAAGATATATATGTAATCTCATTATTATCGAGATTACATCTATATCTTTTGTTTTTTCTCCTTTTACTTCGGACATTTTGAAGTTCCTGTTCGTACTCGCTAAGGAATGCTTGCATGAATTCGCCATTATATGCTACAAAAGTAGAAACATCATTTTTTTCTTGAAATGTAAATAAGAATGGAACTCCCTTACCTGATAATACCTCATCTGTCATTTTTGAAGAAGACTCGTTGGCCCATGCACGTGGAGCTTCTTCATGAAATCTTTCAAGGTACTCACTAACGTAATACATGCACTCTTCAAGCATCCAACCCTTTGCCATGGATCCTTTTGGTTTTGCTCTTTGTTGCACATAACCTTTTAATATTCCCATAAATCGCTTGACCCAAAACATCCATCGAGTGTTGACAACACCTGCAATCTCTATTTCATCTACAAGATGGACTAATAAATGAATCTGAATATCAAAAAATGAAGTAGGAAGTTCTTTCTCCACCAAACATAGTAGCTCTTTGCATTCACGTTTTGTATCATAAAAAAATTTATAAAGAAGTTAATTCAAAAATAAAAGATATCCAATATTCATATATATTAAATATAAAAGTATCATAATTAGCTTATAAGTGATCCTAGACCATAGATCACATCTCGTACTCCTTTCGTTGTACATAACCTAAGGTAAAATATGTTTCAAAAAGTTATGCCATTCATGGGTCTTTAACCGAGATAAGCTCTTATCATCCATAGTAAACATGTTTTGAAAAGATGCTCCATATCCTATAGGAGTCTTAATCAATTGAATTCTATTGTTGATAGTCTGTATCTCTTTTATTGTAAGTACCCAAGGAGCAGGTGCATAAGTCGTTTCCTATCAATGTCTATAAAAAACTGACCATAACTTTGGTTTCGATTTTTTATCTTTCAAATCATTCCTTGATGCTATGGTATCTTTTAGTCCAAGAAGATGCTGCCATAGTGAATAACCAATATTCTTGAATATATGCATAGGATCAAGTAGATCACATACTTTTAACTCTTTCCAATACTCCAAAGAATACCATATTGAAATGTTCTCTACGAGTGTCAATTTTCCTTTACCTCTCTTCACATACTCATTATCTTCATCATCAACTAAAGATTTCTGATTCTGGATCTATCAGAGGTCCATCTGTCCATTTTTTATACCAATTCATAGGCATCAGGTTTTGGACACTGACCTGTTTCAAGCTTTCCATTAAAATGTATCACTTCTCTTTTAGATCTTAATGGATGATCATCAGGCAAGAATCATTGATGTCGAAGATAAATATTTTTGTTGAGATTCTTACTATAGATTGATCTCAACCAATCACCACAATATGGGCAAGCTTTATAAACCTTAGTAGATATTCCTGCATCATGAAAACGATAAAAATATAATTAGATTAAATCATATTTATTTACATGCATATTGAATAAAAAAATTACATCAATACCTGAACAAACACCATATCTTGGAAATTCGTGAATAGTCCAAGCCACAATACCACGAACGGTAATATGTCTTTCATTGATGCTTTTCGATACATCAATGACATTAATACATCTCCATAACTCTTAGAGATCGTCAATGAGAGGAGCAAGATATATATTCATATCTTTAACTTGTCTTTTACTTGGGATTAAAAGTGAAAGCATTAAATGTTCCTTTTTAATGCTAAGATATGGCGAAAGATTGTAGATTATGACTACCACTGGCCATGTTGACCATTTACTGGATTTCATGGAGAATGGATTAACTCCATCTAATGCAACTCCTAACTTTAGATTCTGTGGATTTTGTGCAAATTCAGGTCATGTAGAATCAATATGCTAAAAAGCAACACTATCATGAGGAATTCTGATTATTCCATCAGTACTTTTATGATCATGTCCCCATGTCAAAAGCTTTGATAATTCGGGGCTTTGAAACATATGTCTGATCTGTGAAGCCAATGGAAAATGTCTCAATATCTTTTATAGGATTTTACCTTCTTCACCCTTATATCGAGGATATTGATATTTGGGACATGTCAAAGAGTCTGCATATTCACCTCTATATGAAATACAATCATTAGGACATGCATGTATACATTGATAATCTATACCGAGATTGTTGATTATCTTCTTCATTTCATCATGTGAGGTAGCAAGAATATTCTGACTTGCTAAAAAAATTTTAGATAATAACCTGTAAGTTCATAAAAAAAAGATATATTAAAAGAAGTAAATAAATATACATATATATATATGCATATAATTTTATATGTGTATGCTTATATGTATGTGTATGTGGATGTGAATATGCGTGTGCATGTGTATACATATGTGTATGTCTATATGTATATATGTATGTATATGTGTTTTATAGGTGTATATGTATGTATATATACATATGCGTATATGTATGCATATATGTGTATGTATGTGTGTATACATGTGTATGTATGTATGTATGTATGTGTATGTATGAATGTGTATATATGTATGTATACGTATGTATGCATGTGTAGCTGTGTATATTTGATTTTGTTTTTAATTGTTTTTTGTATATTGTGGTTTGCAGATTTTCATATCTAGACCATTGAATTGTTTGGCAGTTTCCCATTTTATAGTCAATCTATTACCTGTCTTGCTAAGCTATCTACAGATATTAAATAGCCGTTACCAAGGAAGGTATTAAGTCGTATGTAAAATGAGAGGATCAATTTTTTTGCGAATATTTTGAAAGATGCATTAATAGTTTTAAAAGATGGGCGGACAAAAAGTGTCCATTCAATTCAAGTTCTTGTTCTTACCTTATCTACAGTAAGAGTTAAAACCTGCCTTGAATGGACACTTTTTGTTCGCCCATCCTTTAAAATTATTTTTCCATCCTTCAAAATCTTCAAGATAAATTTGCTCCTCCCATTTTACATGTGACTTGATACCTTCCTTGGTAACTGCTACTTAATATTTGTATTAAAAAGAATTAGTAGCACAGGTATTAGGTCGACTAAAATAGGAGAAACATATGTGCCAAGAAGATTCTAAAGTTGGGTGGACAATTCTAAAGGCTAGATGAACAAAACATCTTCATTCGATACAGGTATGTATAATTTGACCTTACTCTCATAACATGTGTATGTGTGTATATGTGTGTGTATGTTTATATGTGTGTATACATTCATGTATATTATGTGTATGTTTATATATGCATGTATTTATATCTATATATTTATGCATATATATATATATATATATATATATATATATATATATATATATATATATATATATATATATATATATATATATATATATATATATATATATATATATATATATATATATATAGATATATATATATATATATATATATATATATATATATATATATATATATATATATATATATATATATATATATATATATATATATATATATCTATATATATATATATATATATATATATATATATATATATATATATATATATATATATATATATATATATATATATATATATATATATATATATATATATATATATATATATATATATATATATATAGATAGAAAATTAAAAATTTTACCTTAATAGTGTCGAAACAGATACATTACTCCATCCAAAACGATTTTGAAGATTGAGAATAAGTAAGCTCACACTTAGTCGTGTCAAACGACTTCCTTCATATACATGCTTTAGACATTCCTCTCGAAGATATTTCTCGTTTTTAGAAATATCAATGCTCTCACTGTCATTTTGATACCAATCCTCAATAAAATCTGCCATGCCATCATCTTCATCATTGTCGCACAAGTCTTGTACTTTATCTTCTTTTGAATATAGATCTTTCAACCTTGCATATTCCACAGGATCACTTTTGCGTAGCCTCCTCATATAAGCTTCTGATAAATGAGGTTTTACTGGCCATTGTGAATGGTGTGGAGGAATATCATCAACATCATACGTTGGAATCTACACATATAAATAAAATTCGTTAGTATTCCATAAATGAATAAAAAGTAAACTTTAAACATAAAATTAAATATATAAGTTATTAAATATGGATAGAAAATTTTTATTCTCTCTAGCTAAAAGGTGCTCTTGGAGGTCTACGCCATCCATAATTCACTAATAGTTCATCACCTGCATGTAATGTAGTAATAGCATTGACAACTATGTATCTTGATACATCTCTACTCATGTATGGTGATTCATGACTATTTTCACACTCCTCAAATGTGAAATTAGTCCTTGAACTATTATGTAACCCTCGACTACTATTTATTAAACCTGCTATATTTCCATGTGTGTAAGGCCTTCCATCAATATATAATCTTTCATTTTCTGCATGTAAAATCCTTCTACTAGTAAGGGATGCTGCGTTCAAGCATATCCCATAAGTACTCATGCTTTGAACATAACGTGAAAGTCGATGCCAATCTCCCCATCCATATATAGGACCACAAAATGATATAAGAGTGACTTCAGAGTTCGGAGGCACATACAAATCCTCTACAATAAAGAGACCACGACCAGCATTAGTAATAGTGAATGGAGCAATCATATAACGATTACCCCAAAAGTTGAAAAGCTCTCCATATAAAGGAAGTGGTCCTCTATTCCATCCTCCATATCTTCTTCTATTATATGTTTGTACTAGAGAGCTATCACGAGCTGGCAATGGATAATCTCCAGCCGTTTCAGTCTCTAAACTAGGAGGTAGAGGATTTCTAGAAACCTCTGCTTGTAATTGATGAACAACAAGTCCATGACGTGTACGAGGTATATTAACATTATGAGAAAAATTATCATCATCATCATCGAGCAAGTATTCCTGTATATCAACAGTAATTTGATTTTGTATATGGTTTTTAAATAAAATAATGACATTAATTTATATAAAAAATACATACCCAAGCATTATCACATTGACCAAGTGATGGTGCATGCTCAAAAGTACCATACTCTACCTCATGTTCAATACATTCCAATCGTGGTCTTCGATACGTGCCATAACAAGAGTTACACCAACATATAATATGCTCTTGATAGTAAAATTCATCATAATTCCTATCGGAGGACACATGTGAAGTCGTTGCATGGGTAGGAGGTGGTGGAGTACCCTCTGATTGATCAGAATCTGATTATAATAAGAAACAAAAAAATATATAAGTTATGTATCCATCAAATATATTTAATATTAAATGTTTGATATACTTACAGTATATAGTCATTGCACGATGAGGAGACGGTGGTGGAGTTCCATCTGATTGATCAGAATCTACAAATAATGGTATTTCATATTAATAATCTGATTATTTACACACACAAAAAATTCACATATACATATTTACACATACACACATATTCACATATACACATTTACACATACACACATATTCACATATACACAAATACACATTATTGTGGGATAAATGCATGTATTTTGTATGAATGAGTATATATGCATGCATGTGTGTGTACATATATATATGGATATGTATATGTGTGTTTATGTTATATGTATGTATATGTGTATATGTATGCATATATGTATGCGTATATGTTTGCATGTATATGTGTATGTGTATGTGTATGTGTGTGTATATATGTGTATGTATTCTGATTTTTTTTTCTGTTTGAGATTAAATTAACAAGAGATATTGTATGGTGGAAAAAAATAAGAGGCGACCTAACATACCACCTGAGACGTGGCAGTTTTTTCATCTTCAGGAGTCATTTCCTCAGCAAAAGGTATACAAATGAATAGTTTATATTTATAATTTTCATATATTTTAGTAATTTTTTACATTTAATTTATGTATTTATTTTTCTTAAATAAACAAGCAGCTACAAAGAAGAGAGTGGAGTCGGGCCACACATCGCACCTAGGTGAAATGGGCCATCATGGTTTTGTAGCTACATTTGTAAGTATATGTGTTATTGTGAGTATATTTTTTATTTTAGTTAAAATGCAAGCAAGTAATCTTTTTTATTTCTTTCAATGCAGTGAAAGGATTATGGCTGATATCCTACGAAACATGAGATCGAGTATGCTACACATTTTGGATATCGGCATTTGAGCAAGTATATGAGAGATCATTCGGATGTCTTTGTGAGTATTATTAAATTTAATATAATTATTTCATTTTTATGAATGGTTTAATTGTTTTACTTATTTATGTTTGTTATATGTAATACAGGAGTATTATGGAGAGGAAGATATGGATGAGGTGGAGAGACAGACACAGGAGGGACGATCTCGATCGTCACAGGGTGATCATGATGATGAGGATGAGGATGATCATGATGCTGCTGATGATGATGATGATCATGATGATGATGATTAGGATTCTAGTTGATTATGACATTGGATTATATGTATTTACACACACACACACACACACACACACACATATATATATATATATATATATATATATATATATATATATATATATATATATATATATATATATATATATATATATATATATATATATATATATATATATATTTATCTATATATTTTTCATTTCAGTTATGTCTTGAATTGTCTATATGGTATTAAGTAATGAAGAGTTTTGTTCTATTGATTGTTATTATTGTTTATATTAAGCATGTGTTTTAATACTTTAATTATATAATTCATTCATATGCGTGTACGTAAGTGTATATGTATGTGTGTGTATATGTATGTATGTGCATGTGTATGTGTGTGTATATGTATGTATGTGCATGTGCATGTGCATGTGTAAGTGTATATGTGTGTATATGAGTATGTGCATGTGCATGTGTATGTGTGTGTATATGTATGTGCATGTATCTGTGTAACTCTATGTGTATATGTGTGTATGTGCATGCATATGTGTATATATGTGCATGTATGTGTGCATGTGTATATGTGTGTGTACGTATGTGCATATATAAATGTGTATATATGTGTATAATGTATGTATATGCATGTGTATATGTATGAAACATGCATGTGTACGTGGATGCATTTCCATTTGCATCCATGTGGATGTGCATATACATGTATTTACGTATATGTTAATGTGTGTATGTATATTAATATATATATATATATATATATAATATGCATGCATGTAAGTCTTTTTATGTGGTTGTAGAAATGTTTGTGCATGTGCATGTGTATGTGTGTGTATGTCTAAGTGTATGTGCATGTGTATATGTGTATATGTGTATATGTGTGAACGTGCATCTTCATCATGTATAAGTGTATATGTGCATATCAATAAGTGTGAGTATGCTATCTAATGAAAATAACACAATTCAAATGATATACAAAGAATATAAATTGTACTTACAATAGTTAGCCATACTTTTTGCTTGGTTAGCTTCTTGAATAACTTGCAATAAAGAGAGAAAGAAGAGAGAGTGCACTGCACGATATGATACCAACAAGTCACACGATACGATACTAAAGTTCTCGCGATACGATACTAAAGTTCTCGCGATACGATACTAGTGCAAGTGATGATATGATACCGAAACTTTGCACGATGCGATACTAAATTTTTGGACGATACGATACTAGATGATTCAGACGATACGATACTAAATAGGCGATACGATATCGCTCGATCGACGATACGATACCGTGACCGGGACGGTACGATACCAAGTGGACCGCGATATGATACCACCGGCTGATCGCAATTGCGATACCAACTTGACGATATGATACTAGAATGGTATCGCGATACCTCAAGTGGTATGCAACGATACGGTACTAGGCGAGTATCGCGATACTAGAGAATTTTGGTATCACGATACCAAAACTCAACCGATCGGAATACTTCAGCCAAAATCACTCCAAACTCAAATGTTTTTTTGTACCAATGTGTTTAGTTCTCACCACTTCTCACTCTTGACCCTCTGTCTCTCTCACAACTCTCTAAAAACTCTCTACTCTACCCCGCGATACCGAAAATGAATGAAATCACATGTGTTGGTGTTTCTAAATTGATTTTGATATCAAAAAATTGTGTGGCTTACCTTCGATATGCCTCAACTCAAATGTATGCTCCCAACTCCTCTCTTCAACTTACTTTGCGCGATACCAAGTTGATGATACCGATCGCTTGCTCGCACACTTTATTTCTACCCACTTCATAAGGTAATCTATGGCTACAATAATGTACTTTGCATGGGAGCTTCTAGCTGGTGGGTTGATATGACCTACAAAGTCTATACCCCATTTCGAAAATGCACATCCTCCCATCATTGGCCTCAAAGGCATCTCATCTTTTCTAATTGGGTACTGGGCACGTTGGCATGTGTCACATTTCTTAACATAGGTATGTGCATCCATATGAAGAGTGGGCCACCAAAGTCCTGAGAATAGAATAGTCTTAATTACTCGATTAGGACCAAAATGTCCGCCTGCAACACTGCTATGGGCAGTTTCTAAGATTTTCAAATAGTCTGATTCATGAACGCACAATCTTAAGTAACCATCTTTGCTTCTTTGGTATAGATTATCTCCTATGAGGGTGTAGTCTTGAGCTTCTTGCTCCAGGCTTCGTTTCCTTGCTAGACTAGCTTGATTGGGTAATGTTCCTAATCTCATGAATTCTACCAGTGGAGCACTCCAATCTGGGATTAATGATACATGATAAAGAGTCGCATGCTCCACAAGGGGTCTCTTCTGGCACACTGGACAATTCTTGATCCACTCATGAATTTCTTTGTCCATACTAGGCCAATACACTCCTAAACGTTTTAGATTTTGCAATGTTCGTTGTTAAGAATAGTGATTCCCTACAAATCCTTCATGGGCTTGTTGCAACCAACTACTATGTTCATCATCCTTGACACAACAAGCTAGAACACCTTCCGTATCTTGTTTATACATGATTCCTGCCAATATTTGGTAGTTTTCTTATTGTACAATTTCATCCTTGTTTGTCTTCACATTCTTATTTGCAGGTCCAAAGTTTAGGACTGGTACCAACTTATTTGCCCATTTAAGAACAACTTCTAGATTGAACAGATAAGCATTGGGCAATTCATCAGACACTCCCTACGGTGGCTCTCCTGAAGTGATGCGAGAAAGGTGATCCGCTCTGAGGTGGGTCTTACCTTTCCTAACAACCACTTCAAAATCGTATTCCATTAGTAAGAGGAACCATCTTACTAAGTGTCCAGTATTGCAAGGTGTTGAAGCTGAAGGTCAAGGACAAAGCAGAAGAGCACATTAAAGAGGTGGACACACAAGAAGAAGGAGCAAGTAGGGAGCTCCAAGAAGTGTATCTCAATTTTTCAGAAGAAATCCCTACAAAAATGGTGATTCTCATAACCAAAAACCATTGTAAATACCATTTTCTATTTTTATAACTCCATTTTGTCCAAGCCGAGGAGTCCTTTAGCTTGAGGAGTATTAGAAGTACCATCGTACCAATTTTCATAATTTTTAGACCTCGTTTGAGCCCTCAAATAAGCCTTGGAACCTAATTTTTAACTAGGCCGAACACTAGGTCTCGACAGGGCCAAAACTACTCAAAAAACTATAAAAAGAGCTAGAGAGCTCATTTTTGGGGTTAGCTGGTTAGAGAATAGAGCTTTGTAAGAGAACTCTTTTGCAATCGAAGCTTTCCATTGTTCCTCTCTTTGATCTTACCTTGTGCGCGTGTGTGTATGTGTGTGCATGTTTGTGTGCTTTCACTCACGCACTTGTGCCTTCACTTGCTCATGGTCTTCATACCGGTCCTCACGTCTCTGCGAAATAACAAAAAAGGAGGTGGTGCTTATGCTTGAGCTACACCAAATTTTGGCGCCGTTGTCAGGGAGAGAGCTTCGAGGACGAGCGTTGTGATGGTAAGATCATAGATTTGCGACATTTCAAGGTAAAAAAATTGTCACTTCTGTTATTTTTCTTCTCCATCTTCATCATCTTCATCATCTCCATCTTCTTCCATCTTCTTCTTCATAGAGATTTCTTGTTTTTTAATGCATTTTCAACATTTTCATACCATCTTTCATGCATTATTGTGCGAGGAGGATTTAGGAAGTGCAAGAGAGAGCAAGCGCTTGTGTTTTTTCATGATTTTCTGCACATACGGAGCTCGCCATGGCTCGACGCTCAGAAATTTGAATTTCCCGCCAAAAAACACGATTCTCTAATGAAAATGGCGATTTTGTGAAAAATTCAAATTTTTTTGAAAATCACGATTTTCTATTTCCCACCTAAAAGTTTGTTGAAAGAAACACGATTCTGTGGTCATTCTCAGAATCGCGATTCTTTGGTTGTGCTCAAAATCGCGATTCTCACAAATCACGATTTTTAGCCAAAAGCATGATTGTGATCAAACACGATTCTGTGAGACAAAATCACAATTCTCAAAAACACGATTCTCTACTGGCAATCGCAATTCTCAAAAAACACAATTCTCTGCTGATAATCGTGATTCTCAAAAACACGATTCTCTACTGACAATCGCGATTCTCAAAAAACACGATTTTCTGTTGACAATCGCGATTCTTTAAAAACACGATTCTCTGTTGGCAATCGCGATTCTCCTGAGATTCACAGGATCGCGATTCTCCTGAGATTCATAGGATCGCGATTCTCTAATTTCACAACATCGTGATTCTCTGATTCCATAGCATCACGATTCTATGATTTCATAGCATCGCGATTCTCTTGGTTTCACAGGATCGCGATTCTCTTATTTCACAGCAACGCGATTCTCTGATTTCATAGCATCGCGATTCTCTTGGTTTCACAGGATCGCGACTCTAAAAACACGATTCTCTAAAAACTCGATTCTCTGTTGGCAATCACGATTCTCTTGAGATTCACAGGATCGCGATTCTCTAATTTCACAGCATCGCGATTCTCTTGAGATTCACAGGATCACGATTCTCTAATTTCAGAGCATCGCGATGCTCTGATTTCATAGCATTGCGATTCTCTGATTTCATAGCATCGCGATTCTCTTGGTTTCACAGGATCGCAATTCTCTGATTTCATAGCATCGCGATTCTTTGGTTTCACAACATCACGATTCTCTGATTTCATAGCATCACGATTCTCTTGAGATTCATAGCATCACGATTCTCTTGATTTCACAAAATCGCGATTCTCTTACAAAATCATGATTTTTCCATAAGACCCTGTTTGCCTGTTTTGACCCCTAGAAGCCTGATTTGACATAACTTTCTCATCCAAAGTCCATTTTTTGAGCTCTATAGCTCGTTGGAAAGCTTGTTTTGAATCCTACGTTGGAAAGCTTGTTTTGAATCCTACGCGTTGATTTTCAGATAGGATAATTTGAAGTTGACCCTCAAGTGGGACTAGGAAACCAAGGGGGCTCCAAGGGATTTTGACCAATACAAAGGGGAATTTTGGGACTAGAAGACAAAGCTTATGAACCTGAGATCTGGTAGACACCTAGGCAAGGATAAACAAAGCATTAGATCTTCTCAGTCTAGTGTCAACCATACAGCTAAGTCTTGGGCACAACAACTAAGTGGTTGTCCTTACGTACTAAACTCTGACACAAGTGACTCAGAAATGTCTTTTAGCATGGGGAAACCTACAGGTGGCTTAGGAACTGCCCATCTACAAACACCAAAAGGTCCCTATAATACACAATTGGAATATATTCGGACCAACCGATTAGGTGCTCGCATCTATGAGGATGGCCTGAGGCGATTTAGTGATCCAACTCAAAAATCCAGATCAACCCTTTGGACTTGAACACCCGGTGGTCAAGTTCGAAGAGGGTTCATACATTGATAAGGAAGGAACCATGTATGTGGTCACCAACCTACCAGATAGGACCAATGAGTTTAAAAATATCATTCATGAGAATGAGATAGGAGACCTAGAACAAGGAAATGTAGGACAAGGACCCCAGACTCCTTGAGGTAAGTCAGTTTTGACCAGAGTGATCACTCCAGACTGGATCCCTCAAGACAACAAAAGCATAGAACTATTCTTTAATAGAGAAATAGAGGAAGCCTTTTGGAGATTCAAGCCAGATCAACCTAGCCAATTGGGCATAGTCATCATCTACGAGTTCAAGGATCCAGAGACACCAGGCAAAGTTATCTACCTGGATAACACATCAGAGAAAATTTTCTTGGTAACAGAACATGATAGACATGCATATATGTGGAAGAGTGAATTGATTTTCCCTCCATCAAGATCCAATGTTTCCCATGGCCTCCAAGGAGTAGGATCATCCCAAGCTCATGAAGCCCAGAGAGAAAGAACTAGAGAGAGACCTGAGGTAAGTTTTGCACACACTATGGGTAGAATTAGAGTAGGATTTGAAAATGAAAGACCTGAAAGAGAGAGACATCAAGCACATAGGCAACAAAAAGATGAACCTGATTTTCCATTGCCTAGACCTTGAGAGCACACAAGAACCCTTAGACCCACTCAAGTGATCAAGGCAATGAAGAATTATTTTGACGGATCAGGAGATCCTTATGATCATGTGGCTGAGTTCAAACAAGTGTAAGAGCTGAACAAGTTGAGGATTTGTTCACCCAATACGAGGCATTTGGTTTGACTCTTAAGGGCACTGCCTTGGCTTGGTTTCAACCACTGAGTAGTCGAAACTATCGCGATATAGGTCAGCTGCTAGACGAATTCATTGTAGAATTTTCCAAGAGTGGTATCAGGCATAACACATCATCTTTGATCCACAGTTTCAAGCAGACACCCCAAGAAACAGTGCAACTAGCAGGTAGAAGGTTCAGACAATACCTAGAAAGATGCCCTGCTCCAGAGTTACCCACACCAGCCAAACAAAGTGGCTTTGTTCTTAGATGGCTTACTGCGCACAAAGTTAAGATCATATGTGTACTTGAAAGAGCCTAGATCCATAGAAGAGTTGTTGCATATTTAGGCTCCTACACTGTCCTATAGTTGTTTGTTTCTTGTTGCTTAGCCTTCATGTTGTACGGATCCTCCTTGAGCTTCGATATTTCTCTGTTAATGATTATCGTTGGTGCGCATGATCTGGGAATCCATATCTGCATGCGTGCCGATTGAGCGGCCATCACCTTCTTTGGAATCCACACTCTAGCAATTCTTTGTGGACCTCTGCGTACAACTTGACTTGACTTTTTGTATTGTTGTTGTCTCTGGTGTTGAGTGTAGCTCCGTTGATGATATGTTGTCACCTGATCTTTTCTGATCCACGCTTGTCTAGTGTGAGGAATGGGATGGATCCTAATGCGTGAAAGTTCGTGATAGGTTTGGTGACTAGTCTCTCTTGTGCTCGATATCTCACAGGGGCTTTTATTGTGAATGATGTTAGCAATGAGGTTCACTGGTTTGGGAGTGTGTGCGAGATTACGATTCGGTGCACCCTCACATGAAGTACTTGATGGTGGTGTTTCCACAATGGGGGTGAATGTACATTCATCCTCATGCATGTGTGAGTGATCTTTCGGGCTTATACATTTGGCTTTGACAGGTCGTTCGTCTAACATGCTGAATACCTCACGATGTCCTATCTTGGACGATATGTAACCTAAGGCTAATTGGATAGTCACTTCATATTCATATATCCAATCTTGACCCAACACGAGTTCCTCTAATAAGTCCTGATCATGACACACTAAGAGTTTTTGTTGCATTGTGTTGTTTCCAAGATGCAGGGATAAGGTAATCTCACCTATGCATTCAGTAACTTTTCCTCCTATTCCAATCAGTTGTGCCTTAGATGGGTGTAATTCTTCCTTGAGTTTCTGAGTCAATGAAGACTTGATACAACTTACAACTGCTCCCGTGTCAATGAGAGCATCCACCAAGTGGTACTCTTGTGTTCCAACACCCAAATTCAAATATGGTTGCTTTGTGATCTATCCTAGGTTTTCAGAGGCTCTAAAGTTAGCCATTGGGATGAATTCCTCTCCTTGTCGATACCTTTCATCCCTCTCTCTCATCCATTCCTTTCGTTTCCTAATTCGTTCTAGAGCTTCCTATCTTGCTTCCTCTTGTATTCTCTCGTCTTCTTCTCGTCTATGTTTAGCCCTTAGAAGTCGTGACATGATTTCCTCTGTCAATGGCTCTAATTTTTTTTTTTACTTGGCAACCACTTATACAGTTTGGCAATAATTCTCCATCTAGGGTCGCTAGGCTGATGGCTCCGCTGGTAGATATACGATTGATTATCAAGGGCCCATATCCTCTTCTTTGTAGTTTCTTTGCATGTTGCTTCAAAGTATAGACTAAGACCAAATCTCCTTCCTTCAAGTTTTTATCTTTAATATGAGCATCAAAATATGCCTTTTGTCGTCTTTTTGCAGCGTAAATACCTGCTACAACTTGTAATCTTGTTTATGTAACTTTTCTATTTGATCCAATTGAGCTGATAATTCATGTCCAGTCCATTCGTAATTTGTAGCTACTCTGAGAGTAGGTACCAAGAAATCAATTGGCAAGATGACATTCTATCTGTACACTAGGTTAAAGGGAGTAGTTCCTATGGCTATTTTGTAGGCTACTCGGAATGCCCATAAAGCATGATGTAATTGCTTATCCCAGTCGGATCTACCATTGTTAACAATTTTAGTCAAGATTGTGCATAAGATTTTGTTTGAACTTTCAGCCTGTCCATTGGCTTGTGGGTGATAAGGGGCTAATTTCTTATGAATCACTAAGAATTCATTCATTAGGGCTTCTATTACTTCATTGACAAAATGTGTGCCCCTATCACTCACAATTTCAATAGGCAATCCAAACCTAGTGAATATGTTCTCAAAGAGAAACTTCGCCGTAGTCCTCGCATCGTTTTTCTTGGTTGCTTTGTCCTCTACCCATTTGGTCAAATAATCTGTTGCTACAATTATATATTCTGCTTGAGAACCTCTAGTGGGTGGGCTAATTGGTCCTACAAAATCTATCCCCCATTTTGTAAATGCTCTAGCACTCATCATAGGTTTTAGTGGCATTTCATCTCTCCTCATAGGATACTTTGTTTGTTGACAGGTGTCGCATCTTTGGACGTAAGTGGCTGCATCTTGATGTAGAGTTGGCCACCACATTCCTGCAAAGAGAATCATTTTTGCAGTTTTATCTTCCGAAAAATATCCTCCAACAGCTCCTATGTGTGCCATTTCTAATACAGAAAGATACTCGTCTTCATGAATGCACATTCGTAGATAATTTTCCCTTCCTTTCTTGAAGAGCTATTTACCTATAAGAACATAGCCTTTACTTTGTTCTGTGAGTGCACGTTTTCTTGCTAGAGTAGCTCCTTCTGGGTACTCTTGGGTTTTCAAGAATTTTACCAGAGGCATACTCCATCTTGGTGCTACGGTGGAGTAACATAGAGTAGAGTTTTCTTCTGGCCTTCGTTCTTGACAAGTTGGGTAGGTTGATACATAGTTATGTGTATCCCTCTGCATGGTTGGCCAGTATATGCCTAATCTCTTCAGTGTTTGCCATGTTCCATTCGCATTTAAATGAGTTTTCCATTGATTTACATGTGTTTTTTGAAGTCACATCTCTTGTTCCTCTTCCTCTACACATCTCATGAGTAACCCACTTGGATCTTGGTGGTATAAGCTTCCAGCAATGATGTGGAGATGTGTTGACGTTGTAGCATCACAACTCATACTTGTCAAACCAGGAAGCATCTCATGAGACCCAAATGTTTGCGTAGAAGCACTCAGCAGACGTAATGGCGCTTCGTCAACATATGATTAACAACGTCATCAACAAGAAGATACAACATAAGCATCGCGAATGATACACCTAATCGTAATCACAAGTATAATAACGACGTAATCATACATCAACGTGTCACAAGCGTTAGACAAGAAGAGAACAAGCATGCACGCACATCATGACGATGAGAGAGCAAGAGTCTATCTACAAACTAGCATAATCTCATTACTTCTCAAAAGAGCTCTCCCCAAAGAAGAGGTGGAGACCTCTTTATATACAAAATGGCAAAAAAGCATGCTATGTGGGATTTCTCAACTGAAAGGAGAATGAATCCCACTTATTCTCTAGTGTGGCACTCACCCACACCTATACAAGAGTGCTTTATTAACTAAATGAAAGGTAGAAAAAGGTACAAACGATGATGAAAATGAAGTGGATCCAAGAAATACATGTTGTATCCTTCAACACTCCCCCCCTCCTTGACTTTGTTGTCCTCGACAAAGCTTTTGCCAGTATGGAGCTTCTGTGGAAGAGCGTGTAGGAGTCCCTTTTGATTTGTATGATCCTTGCACCATTGGAGTGCTTTGCGTTATTGCTTTTCTTCATCTTGCTTTTTGTTTGGAGTCGAGTGCTTTAACTTGGTTCGTTTGCCTCATATGGATGAATATGCTAGAAATATATATATATATATATTATCTTTTTTTTTTTTTTTTTTTTTTTTTTTGGGTGGTAATGGATGGATGATGCATGAGAATGATACGACAAAAATGTAGATGATATATACAAATAGATGAAATTAATTCATCTCTTCTTAGTCCAAATGCATGAGTGGGGACTAAGGGTGCATCGGCGGAAAACAAAAAAGTGTCTATGCACGGTCTTGTAATGTGACCCTATCTTATGCATACTCTAAAGATGCATACAATAAAAAAATGGTGCAAAAATGGATGGGTCTTGAGCAAAGTGCTCAAGGGTGAGGCGATGATGAGGCTTTCTCCAAATGTCCAACTCCAAGAGCCGCTTCTTTTCTATCAACCATTTGAAATGGATACCACCTTTATCCACCAACCTGAAAAAAGAAAAATGAAAAGAAAATTTTTCAAATCTATGTACATGTGCCCTCTTTGTGCCTGGGTTAAACTAAGTGTGCCTAATGCTTGGCCTTTGGATAAGGCCCTATTCGTGTGCATACTCGGTGTGCATCTTAAACATATGCTGTGCATTGGGCAAGGTTGGGTCCGACACCCATGGATGCTGCACGAAGAGGTTTTAGGCCGCCAATATGTCTTCGCTTTGTTGGTCTTAGCCTTGAGGTTTCTCCTTGGATCTTTTCTAAGTGTTGGCTTGATTTCTTTGGATCCCTTGGTGAGAAGTGCTCGTTGTTGATGATAAGGCATGGTGAATCTAGACCGTAGATGAGGGGGTTGAGTTTGTATAAGAGCTTTCTTTGGTACCCATATCATAGTGCGATTTGGTTGGGCTCTAAGTAAGTTCTTGGCCACCCAAATTTGCTTTACATTACAAAGGGAAGGTGACTTCTTTTTTTTGGCAATAGGGTCTTCTATGTGAGTCTTTAGGGATAACTCATCTTCACAAGGGAAATTCAACAAAGGTTGAGTTTTTTTACATACATCATGCTCATCCAATGGATCATAGGGTTGTGTGGTTTGAGATTGATCTGGAGATTCAGCGATGCATTTATCTGTATTACACATAGAATCTCTAGATATCACTTTATCTTCCATAGAACTCATACAAAATTCGTGAGAAGATTCCAAACTTAGAGGAAGGGAGGGCCCTTCCATATCCTCCAAGCACTTGGAGTCCTCCACTTCATCATTCGTCAAGGTTTCCTGTGACTTACTCAAAGATGAAAAAGCATGAGTGGAAAGACTATTTTGTGAATTAAGAGCACAATCTTTGAATAGATGATTATGTCCACAATCCATACAATGAGGATAATCATTAGGATTTCCAAAAAACTCACTAGTGGGGATGGACATAATAGATGGACAAGGCGCTTCAAACCCTTGATGTTCAAAAAACCTTTGAGTGCCTATGACCAAGTCTTCATCTATACCTTCCATGACAAAAAATGTTTCAAAAAATTCCATACCATTCACCACAATAGGCAACACAACTTGACCCATGCAATCATAATTTTCACCATTCATGAGGATAGGGGAATGCGTGGTTAGTTGGATGTTGTCCAAAATAATAGTCACTAAATCAATATGAATTAAATTCCACTCACAATTAGGGTTAACGTAAGCACACATATTTCTATGGTCATGACCAATGAATACATTTACAAAAGTGTTGCTATGTTCCCTAGTTGCAACTATGGAACCCACCCCTTTAGAAATCCCACCAATTTCCTCTACCCCTCGTAAATTTTCTCTATTTTCACCTTGATCATGTGTGATTACTGCATGCATTTCAATTTTTTCTTCCTTATTTTGTGCAACCTTTTCCCCCTTCCTTCTCTCTTTTGCCTTTTTCTTTCCCATGTTTTGTTGAAACAATTTTTGGTTTTTTGAGTGTTTTTAATATTTATTTGGTATTTTAAGAGTTTTTAGAATTTGTTTTGGGTTTTTATGTGTTTTTTGAATGTTTTCTAAGATGTGTAAATAAGTTTTAATGGGGTTCTTCAAGCAAGAATCAAAAGAGACTTTAGCATTAACCTATTTATGATACAAAATTTGAAAAGTCCTAGAATGAAAAATTATTCATGCCTCAAATGTGTAAGTTCCTTCGCATAACTTTAAGCACCTAAGAGAAAGAAATAAATTGATATCAATCGATTGTCAAATGCAGGAATTCGTGTCAATACCAACATTTTCCTCGAAGTTCTATCCTAGTGCTTGTATTCTTGTGTTCTCACTCATCCTTTTTAATGCATTAATGCTAGACAGCAGATGGCTTGAATCATTCATAACAAGTGATGCTTTAAAAGAATCAAGATGTAGTGGGCAAAACATCGAAGGGCAGGCATAGCAGGTTCATGAGAACTTGGACGGCCTTAAATTTGATGCCAATTGAGCAATAAATGCATTTTGAGGTAATGATTGCCGCCCATACAGAATGCCAAGGGATGCCCGATTTAAAATGCTAGAAATTCATACACATGTATGCTCATTAACGTTAATGCATGCAAACCTTTCAAATGAATCCAAAATCTACCTAATACATTCATACAGCGTGCATTTAGAACCAAATATAGAAATCACGGCAAGGCGTTATTTGCTCGTTCAAAAAGAGCGGCCTGTTGCAAGGCGGTCGTTCAGGTTCACCAGCAGCGCCAGTCACTTGGCTTTTTGCATATGCCTTCAAGTCTTCCAAATCTTTAAGAGCTGGCTCCCATGATGTGCTGCGCAGATCTTCCAACAGTTCCTCAGCCTTCTCTAGTGTTGCCATTTTCATTGCCAGGCTTACCTCTGCATAATTATTGAAACCAAGAAGCTTTGCTTATTCATACTCCCTTTACAAGTGGCTATAGATATATATACACTAAGAGGCTTTGGAAGCTAAGGTCATTGGGAAGGTCCTACTATGCTCACGCATAGGTGTCTAGTCCCATTTCAAAGCACTACATGAGCCGTGCATGTGGCATATCCTTGAGACAAAATGTGAAAGCATATTTGCAATTCACAAATGACAAATGAACATCGGATGCAACCTTTTTTAAAATAAATGTTGTAGCCACATTTTCAACACCACATCCATTGAATGGATACAGATCAGAACAAACTGCATGACATCATAGCTTACATAAAACTGCACTCTCTTGACCACCCAAATGCGTGAAATTTGGCCACCCAAGAGGATGAGCTGAACAAGGTCCCCATTCGAAGAATCTATAGTCAAGTCGCACAATTCGTCCATCATTTTGGCGTTCATCAATGTGAATTCAGGAGCAGCTAGGAGTCCATCTTCGTCTTTGTCTGTGCGCACAGTCACAGGTAGCAGGAGAACAACACAGAACGGAATACTTGCCGTGCTTCTTGCGCAGCATTTTCAGAGTAGCACACGGAGCCATCCAATAGCTTCAGCGCTTGAGCCTTCTTAGCTACTTTCTCTGCAGCTGCTGCAGCTGCCTCTGCTTCTGCCATGGCCACAGCAACTGCTCGTGCAACCTCCTGTGCTGTTGTGAGTTTGAATCGAGCATGATTGACATCTAGCATGGCTTTCTCCGCACTAGGATCTGCGCCTTATAGTGAGATCTGAGACACCATCATCTCGGGAGCGAAGCTCCTGTCCTTCAGATCCACATTAGAGCGAGTAGCTAGCAGGATCTTCCAAACCCATGTTCCTTTACTCCGGCTCTGAGCGCTGCCACTTCAGCCGACGTCCATTTCTGCTTGGGAGCACCCATTTTTCCCTTTCACTTCTGCAGGGAGCACCCATTTTTCCCTTTCACTTCTGCAGCACAAAACTCCCTCGAATGTTTCCATCTTCTTTGTCGAAGATGATTTATCTGTTGTAGTGCAACCTCATTTTCTATCTTCTTTCCTTCTCCAGTCAGTGAGAGAAATGAATGAAGTTGATTTTTGTGCAATTTTCTGTGTTCTATCGTTCACACTCTTTCCATGATGACTGTATAAGTGAGCAGTTGCGTCTGTTTACAGAGCATGATGGACCGAACGCTTCAGGCTGATGATCAAGCCCAACAAACTCGAACTCAATGAGTGGTGCGTCCATGGTAGTTAGCTACTGAGGAGATTCTTGAGCACCATGTTTGATATCTTCTGCAGTTTCATATGTCGCCTGCTCTATCTGTCCAGCTCTGTCCTGGAAGCCCTTTGCGCTTTCCTGCATACCATGCTTCATTGCGTCCACTCTTTCTTGAGCCCCCTGCTTTACTTCTTTTGCTTTTTCTTGAGTTCCACGCTTGCCCTGTCCGTATGCATCCTGTAGAGTGTCCTTCGCGCTCTCCGTGGCATCATCGACCTTCAAAGCTGTCCTCTGATAGCCTTCATGCAGTGTGTCCTTCATATGGAAGAATGCCCTTCATAGCTAGCAGCCGGGCGATCAGAAAGTGTGATGTACGGCTTGTCCTGTCAAGTGGTTGAAGAGAATACCATTCCCCAGTTTGTTGATGAAGATGATGAGCCAAAACTCCATTGATTTTTGTAGAAGAACCCCACAATAAAATTATTTACACATGACTAACAAAAAATCGACAAAGTTAAGAGAAGAAATAACTAAAAGATTTCTAAAACTATGCCTATTCTGCTCGTGTCTTGAAGAATCGCCACACATGGTGGATTAGTCACCCAAAAAGGGGATCTTCATCACACCAAAAAAGGCTCATCTCAACAAGTTTTTGTAAATCTTGCAAGCCGCAAGTGCTCACAAGAGCGTAATGAAATGAAGAACTAAAAAAATCATCATGAAAAGCTTGCATACACGTCTCTTCACGTCATAAACCATCACGTAAGTGACAAGAGAACGCTCCCCGGCAACGGCGCCAAAAGTTGTTGACGTTGTAGCATCACAACTCATACTTGTCAAACCAGGAAGCATCTCATGAGACCCAAATGTTTGCGTAGAAGCACTCAGCAGACGTAATGGCGCTTCGTCAACATATGATTAACAACGTCATCAACAAGAAGATACAACATAAGCATCGCGAATGATACACCTAATCGTAATCACAAGTATAATAACGACGTAATCATACATCAACGTGTCACAAGCGTTAGACAAGAAGAGAACAAGCATGCACGCACATCATGACGATGAGAGAGCAAGAGTCTATCTACAAACTAGCATAATCTCATTACTTCTCAAAAGAGCTCTCCCCAAAGAAGAGGTGGAGACCTCTTTATATACAAAATGGCAAAAAAGCATGCTATGTGGGATTTCTCAACTGAAAGGAGAATGAATCCCACTTATTCTCTAGTGTGGCACTCACCCACACCTATACAAGAGTGCTTTATTAACTAAATGAAAGGTAGAAAAAGGTACAAACGATGATGAAAATGAAGTGGATCCAAGAAATACATGTTGTATCCTTCAACAAGATGTTTAGCCTTCCATAGCACCTGACTTATGTTGGTAGTGATCCCATGTTTAGGTCCATATGTGAGAATAGGGATCAACTTTTCTGCCCATTGGGGACATACTTTGAGATTAAAAAGGTAAGTATCTGGCAGATCATCTGGTACTCCTGTGGGGGGCTCTCCATGTGTCATTCTTGACAGGTGATCTACTCTAATGTGTGTATTCCCTTTCTTGACTACTACTTCAAAATCAAATTTCATTAGCAATAGAAACCATCGTACTAGTCCTCCTGTATTACAAGGCTTGTTGACCAAGTACAGTAGTGCTTGATGATCAATGAAGAATTTGAATTTGTTTGCCAATAGGTAGTGTCGAAACTTCTTCACTGCATATGCCATCCCTAAACCCTCTCGCTCCGTCGTGGTATAATTGCGTTCTGCTTGATTTAATTGTCTATTGGCATAGGCTATAGGGTGGTCTAACTTTCCTATATCCGCTGGCTGAGCTAAGATGCATCCAATGGCAAACTTGGAAGCATCTACGTGAATATGAAATGGTTTGTTCCAATCAGGAACTCTAAGGATTGGTGCTGAACTCAAACGACTCTTCAATTCATTGAATGCCTTTTCACATTCTTCAGTCCAAATAAACTGAGATAGTAATGCATAAAGGGGTCTAGCAATTATGGCATACATGTGGATAAACCTGAGATAATATCCACAATGTCCCATAAATGCTTGTACTTCTTTAGCAGTTTTTGGTCTAGGCAAATCCAAAATCACTCTGATTTTGTCTTCATCGGTGGAAATTCCATTTTTAGAGACAATGTGCCCTAATATCTTTCCTTGTTGAACCATGAATACACACTTCTCGGGATTAAGACAAACTCTATAGTGTCTCCATTTGGCAAAAATATTTCCTAGTTTTGGGATATGTTCTGATCGTATAGCTGAATAAGTATATAAATCGTCCACATATACCTCCATGCTCTTCCTTAAGAATTCCTTGAACACGTGACACATCAACCTTTGAAAAGTGGTTGGGGCATTAGTTATACCAAAAGGCATAACCCTAAATGCGTACACTCCCCATTTAGTTGCAAAGATTGTCTTATGTTGGTCCTCCGGAGCAATCGCTACCTGATTATACCCTGAAAAGCCATCTAGAAAACTATAGACTTCCTTTCCTGCAACCCTTTCCAAAAGATGATCGGTGATAGGTAATGGGTAACTATCTCGTATGGTGGCAGCGTTTACTTTCTTCAAATTAATACATACCCTTAACTTGCCATTCTTTTTGGGCACAACCACCAAAGGTGATACCCATTCCGTGTGTTCGATCTCATAAATGAAGCCTGCATCCAACAACTTATCTATCTCTTCCTTAATTTTTGCTAAGTAAACATCATTATATGTGTATGGTGTTTGTTTGGAAGGTTTGGCTTCTGATGTCATAGGGATTCTATGGGCACAAATAGAGGGATCTACTCCTTTTAAATCCTTATATGTCCAAGCAAAGACATCCATGTATTCTCGTATGAGTCATATTAACTCTTGTTCTTCCTCCATTGAGGCATCTTGTCCTATAAAGGTACATTGTTCTTCTCCTTCCTCCAAAGCTACTATTATTTTTTTGGTCTGTTCTTTGTTGTCGTATGCTATTCCTGGTTGTGCTTCCCGTTTTGGCATTTGGATAGCAATTTTCCTCTCTTCTACTTCGTATTTCTTGAAGTGAGCAGGCACTTCGAATTGATCTTGAGGCTTGTTCTTACTCTTTGATTTTCACTATCTACCTCAATTTGTTCATGTTCCGTTTCAATACTTTCATAATCCTCCTTCCATTCTTTTTCAATTACCTCTCCTTCTTCAGCTTCTTGGAAAACAACCACGTATAAACTTACATCATATCCTTCCTCGTCAATGCATTCATTCATGGTTATTAATTCTTCATTTACACATACATCAAGAGTGGCTAAAATCTCCATCCAACCAAGAGTGGCTAAAATCTCCATCCAACCAAGAGTGGCTAAAATCTTCATCCAGCCATGAGGTTCGAATTCTTCATCTAGGAATATCTGGGGCATGTAAGCTGGATCCTGTACAGATCTAACAACTCCCTACCTTTGCTGCCATCCTTTCTTCTTTTCCTCTTCCTTTTTTGCTGCCTGACATATCCATAGATGAGTGTCTTTGTTCATCCATGATTGGCCACTTGAACCTATACTGTGAATTGATTGATCATCCTCCTCCTTATGAATCAGATTCCATTGTAAGGGGCAAACATCTTGATATGTATATGTATGGATACTTATTCTGGTCGTGGTTCCCTCATGTTGCAAGCATACCACATCTTTTCCCCAATCTTGCACTACCTTAAGCTGTCTCATGAAAGGTCTTCCGAGTATCATCTCATAATTGCTAGCCTTTTCAAATTGACAGATTGCTAGGGTGTGCTCGAATTCAACTCCACAGGTAGTGAAGGTTACTTTTTCTAATAATCCCAGGGGTCATTCAGTGTGTCCATCTGCCATTTGAATCTTCATCCGTGTTGGTCTTAAATCTGGTTTTCCCCATTTCTCCCAAATTTCCTTGGTCGCAATTCCTACTCCTGCTCCCTAGTCTAAGATGGCTTTCGTAGTATAACCTTGGTAAGTGATTGGGAGGCATGTGTTTCCTTCATCTCCCTCACTGAAATCTCCAACCTTATTGACTGGAATTTCGATTGTGGTCACTTCATCAGACATCTCCTTCTCATCTGACTTTGTCTCTAATTGACTGGTTAGCTTCTCCTTCAAATGTGGTTTTACCTTCAAGAGTTCTTCTAATGTCAGAGTACAAGGGATTTTTACCTTTTTAAGATGTTGTATAATGTCAGATGTTTGGATTGATGGGTTCCGCTCTTTTCTTCTCACTGAGGGAATGCAATATAATTCAGAATTATGTTCGTATTCCCCTGTGTAATTTGGCAAAGCCTTCACACTGTCTTCATCCTTTTTGCTCTCGTCAAGCTGTAATAATCCTTCTGAGTTTAATTCAGGTATTGAGGCTTCAAATTCACCTTCTGCTTCTAGCTCCTCAAAGGGTGGTTCAATTCCTTCCGCTTACTTCCATCTGTCTTCTTGGACTCTTGCCCACAAGTCTCTAGGCCACTCCCCGTCGACTTTGGGGACAATGGATCCTTGTCTTTTATCCTCACAGTAATTTCCACCACAGGTCTCACCTTCCTTTCCTTTCTCGGGATCATTAGAGGTGACACACTCTTGGAATTCTTTCTCAGGAATTCGTGAGTTGGGCAGTCACTGAACAGGTTTTTCTAGGGTCTGTTGAGCCACTTCAATTAATTTCTTACATATCTCCAACCTTTATTTTTCTAGGTCACCTCTAGGATATTCCTTTTCATGTTGTTCAATGGTTGGTCCTGCTCTTATTCGTGCCTGGTACGCTTGAATCCACATGGCTAACTCTTCTGGCATAGGGTCAACTAGAATTGATCCTACCTCTAGTTTTTTACACTTTTCTATCTTATTTTCTCCTTCAAGTTTTTGTTTTTCTTCTTGGCCTTGTTTGTTATTTTTGTCCTCCTTCTTTTGTTGTAGTTTCTTTTCCTTCATCCTTTCTCTACGATTCTTCCATCTTTGGGTCCATTTACTTGTAATAATCGTCCTAGACTCTTCCGAGTCTGCAACTACTTGAGGTGTGGGTATATTCATATCTTTGTCGACCTGATCATTCTCTGTGGTTTTTTCTGGGGTTTCTCTAGCCTTAGCTCTTGTTATTGCTTTTAATGGTACTGTGTACTCCTTGTCGCTCCCTGATGACTCTATCACATTGATCTACACGTTCGAGTTAAATTTGTTGGGGTTCTTGGGGCAATCTCTAAAAAGATGTTCCTTACCACAATCACTACAGTATCCTTCCCAAATTCGTTGCGGTGTTGGGGGGTTGGGTAATGTACATTCTCTAATGAAATGATCTCCTCCGAACCTATAACATGGTCCTCTAGGTGTAGGTGGTTTATTCATTGGTCGGGAGGGTAAGGGTGCTCTAGGAGTTGTGTACATTAATGACACATAATCCTGCTCATACCCATAAGAGCTATCAGGTCCTTCCATCCCATAAACATATGGTTCGTAAGATTGTCCATATTCAACTATAGTACCCTCATATGCAGAATAATTTCCTTGACCATGGTCATAAGATGGATCATACAGTTTGTTACTAGCCAAAGGCGTGGCTGGGACTATTGCTCTCTCTAGGTTCTCTTCCGGTTGAGCTATTTTTACTGGGACAACATTCTGAGGGTGGGGTGGTTGTTGTCCTAACACAGGTTGTGGTTGAGTGTACCCTTGGTAAGCATAAGGTCGTGGTACTAGTGCTTGTTGCTGATATGTGGGATATCTAAAAGCTTCTCCTCCTTGATCTCTCTGAGGGCATCCATAAGGTGTCATGGGTGGTTGTACCGGTCTTGGCTGCCGATTGTAAGGATAGTTTTCTGTGCTGTGATTTGTGTACTTTTGTTCTATGCTACAATAATGCATAGGGCCCGGGGCGGGTGGTCTATTGTAAGCATAAACAGGTGGTGGGACCACTCCCCTATTACACAAATGAGAGGGATGATCACCTCCACAGTGCACACATCTTCTAAGCATGGGTACTCTCATCGGATCGTTTGGGTAGTTCCTCTGCCCTTGAACATTCAGTTTCTTTGCCACTAAATCAACTATCTCTTCTACATTATTCCTAGGGTTTGACGTGCTACTAGTGGTATCTTCACTTTTCACACTGCCTTGAGGTATTTTCAAATCTTCTGCTAGATTGTCCTCTAGGTCAATACACTCTTTCATGCATTCTTGCAAATTTTGAACTCTTTTCACATATACCAATGATCTCAGTGATCCATTCACTAATCCTTCCAAAAACAATGACACCATTTTGTTTTGAGTGGGTCTCTCTTCAACAGGGCATCTGTCCACATATTGCTTAAATCTTCTTGCTGGCAATCTCACCGACTTCGTAGGAGCTTGTTTAAAACTATGGATCAATGAGGAAGAGTTGTTTTTAATTCCAGATTTGGTGAATTCTTCAATCAATTCTTGATAGACTTGTTCCATGTTTTGAAAGTTATTCAGGTCTAATGGTTGGAACCATGCTAAGGTTGTATCCGTCAAACTTAGTCCAAAGGATTCATATTGAATCAAGAAGTCTTCCACTTGGCTCTTATCACTTTCTTGAATTCAGCTATGTGGTTGTAGGGTTCACTAGAGCCATCATAGTGGTTTCTCATGCATTTGCCAACTTGGATCGGTCTTAATCTTCTTCCTGGTTCAGGTGGTCTAGGCATTACACGAAATATTGTTCGTCCTATTGGTATTCCGGGTCCTCTTCATGCTTGTGGTCTCGCCTGAACTGGGATTCTAATCCTTGGTTCAACTAGTGGGTGAGGCCGATAGTTAGGGTTATGGCCCGGTGTAGCAAACTGCACATGTGGTCTGACTGGAATGTGTGTTTGTTGTGTCTGTCCCGAATGCTGATATGAATTATCTTGATAGGTTCCTTGGGGGTTTTGTGAAGCTGTGGTTTGATCCCTAGGTGGGAACACTAGGATGTTTTGATATTTCAACCAAGCTCTCTCTAATTCCGTTAAGGGCCAATACCTTCTTTGATTCTTATCCAGATACATGATATGAGTGGGGTTTTCAGGATCTTGTAATTCATATATGGAGACTGGGTTAATGGCTTCTTCCCATAGTGACGAGTGTGCTCTCAGAAGATGTTCCATTCCATTGACTAAATAGACATCCATTAGGGAATCATCTTGGGGAACTAGGTCTACTCTCCAAATCCTAATTACAATGGACTTTCCTCAAAGTGTAGATACCTGTTCTTCATGTCCTTCTCCATTAAGGTTGTGGCCATTGCTTTCTTCCCTTTGTTCGTTGACGTTTTTAGGATTCTCAGTTACTACATATAGAATATCCCTTTTGTCCATGTAGAATCCTCCAGCATACTTAACAGCTGGCCTAGGTACTATGTAAGCGTCTGTAGCTTTCTTCAGCCTAGCCACTGATCTGTTTAGCCCATCTAGGTAGATGGGTAAACCGTGTTGATTGGTGTTCACATATTCTAAAGATGTTCGGTATTGACCCTCAATAATTGACATCATGCCAATGATGGGTACCAAATTTTGCATGTCCTCTGAGGCCATATGAGTTTCTTCCTCAGACTCACTCGAAGTTTTAGAGTAGTGTGAATGACTACTTGGCTCGGCTACAATTTCTGCTGACGAGATTACACTTCTTCGGCTCCCTAGGGTTCTTCCGGATCTTAGGTTCATTCACTTAAAAGCTTCAGTTGAGTGTTAACAACTCCCTAGCTCTCAATGCTCTTTGTTGAGGTTCTGAGTTATATGAAATATTTAGTTGACTTTAGAAACTCACACTAAAGTATTTGAAAGTCTATTGACATAGGCTAAACTCATGATACTCGATACTTGACACAGTGGAAAATTCACGATACCCGATATGCGACAAGTATCGCGAAAAGAACTTCACGATACTCGATATCAGGTAGATGTCACGAGGCTAGAGCATGATACACGATATCGGTTTGATATCGCGAGCAACTCAATGATACACGACAACCAACAAAGGTCGTGAGGAAAATGTGGCGATACTCGATATTCCACAGATATCACGGGAGACAAACTCACGATACACGATGTCTTGTAGGTATCGTGAGAGAATTTTCACGATCGACGATATTTGGCTGGTGTTGCAACTAGTGCTCCACGATACTCGACATGCGACAAGTATCGTGATGCAAACCTCAACGACACACGATATCACACAAGTATCGCGAGAGCAACCTCAATGATACACGATATCTCACAAGGCTATGTATCGCAATACTGGACCACAAGAGTTCACGATATCCAGATATCGCGATACTCAACCGCGGGAGGACACGATACTTGGCATTTTTTCAAATTTTAGCAATTGCATTTAAATTTCTACCTAATGAACGTGATACCACAGTTTATCTTCCCCCTCTCAAATGTCTGAATCACAACAAACAACAACAAAGCTTCCTCACACCTTGAATAGCCTCTCATGATATCTGCCGCAGATCCTTTTAGCTAATTTTGACTTGATTCAAATGAATGTTGAGAGTAACCAGTTGATGTGCTCAACTTGAAGACTAGTTTCCAACTCTTTCACACTCTCACTTGCTCTGCGCGGCCCAATCTCCCTGACCTCCAAATGCGATATTCAGTTTCTAGCTGTCTCTCGATACTTGCAGATGTAGGAATGAATTGGAACGTTTGAATTTTTTTATTTTTATACTTTTGGGAAATGTTTGAATCCAAAAGGCTAAAAGAACCAACTTAACAACTACCCTATCTGCTTAACCTACTTGCCTACTTCCTCCTTCCTACTCTACTTACTCTACTCACTTCCCTAGACTATCAACTCACCACACACACTCCAAGAGTGAGAAGTAGTAAGTGCGGATGAGGGTGACTTACCAAAGAAGAGAAGTTTACAACTCCTCTACTCACTTCAATGCCAAGAGCTATTTACCATCACAGGAATGCCTCGATTTGATTCGACATTCCCCAGCAACGGTGCAAAAATCGTGTGTACCTAAGTACCAACTTAGGGACTTGTGGAGAAAGAGGCTATACCTCAATCCCCCTCAAGTGCATATAGTGGGGATTCATGCTTTATTTATCAATCCGAAGAGTATCAAAACCTAGCCGAGTGTATGAAGACGTTCATTCAACTGATGGTCAATGCAAAATGAGCTTTCAAAGAGTGCAAATAAGTCTAAAGCTATTCCAAACAAGTTTCAGTGATCCATGGGGATGTCGTGACATTTGGAGCAGCAGTCAACAGTAAATCGAGCTTTTTTCTCAGCTCCGAACTCCGAATATAGTGAATAGCGGGTTCATTTCAAAGGTCTCAAGAAGACGCATCCAAGATGGTCTTTTCACTCGATTCTAACACTCCTGATTGAAGGTACGAGCAAAATACTGAGTCATGGGAATGACCTTCCTACACTTCAGCACTTCCTACACTCCACACAAACACCTAAACAACACTTCCAAGCACTCTTTCCAAGCATCACGCATGCATACAAGCTCACAAAGAAGAAGATACAGAGAGGATAAGACACAAATTCGAAATTCTGTGCTCTTGATTCTCACAATGGCAAAAAGTCTCTACAAAGAGTCACAAATTGACCTATATACATGTGCCCAAAAAATGGTCCTTTCACACTAGAGACCGGCACTTTACTAGCTAAAAAGCTAATTTCCTGCTAATTTACAAAGGTAAGCTACAAATCTCTATGGGTATGCATCTAGAGGACTCCTCTAGTGCATTTACATCTGAAAATATGTTACAATACAAGAATAAAGTGTCCAAATCGGAAAAATTTTGGGGCCCCTCTTTTTCTCTGCCTCTTTGCTCTTCTTAGCTCTGCAACATACACTTACCACTTTATAGCAGGCAAGGAATGACTCTCCTGTTGCTTACCTCCAAAAACATCTGGAGAGCGAGCACATGAATGAAGGAGATTCCATGTATAGTTTTTTGACAAAGATCAAAGATTTGAAGGAGCGGTTAATTTTGTTGATGAAGTCTTGCCTGAAAGTTCACTTGTGTAGACTATTCTAAATGGTCTTCCAGATATATCAGAGTTTTGCTCCTATTCTTCAATTGGTGATGAAAGGCAATTGAAACATCTTAACATTTGACGAGTTAGTCTCTCTTCTGTTGCAAGAAGATCATTCTAGGTGAAAAAGTCCATTATGCATGTTGGAGACCAAGCTTTATTGGCCAATAAGAAGGGCAAAAGTAAATGGAGCTCATCTACTAGTAAGCAAAAATCTGCTAAATCTACACAATCAAAGAAGGATGGCAGTGATGAGAAGAAAACAGAAAAGCAAAAATTATTTTGCAAATATTGTAAAGGAAATGATCATGTCATAAAGAGCTATCCAAAATTGGCTGCAAAAGAGGCAAAGAAAAAAGAGGTTTGAATGGTTGTTGTAGAGGCCTCTACACCCAAAACAAAGTCTGCTAATCTTGTGCGAAATGAAGAATGGGCATTTACTATAGTTTGCAATTATGACCTATCTTTTCATGAACAATGTATGTCTACAGTAGACTTAGATGTTTGGTACTTTGATAGTGGGACAACCAAACATATTACCTTGTAGCATAGTTTCTTCACTTCACTCGATCCTACCCCTATAGGGAGTACATCACATGTGCCAACAACTCCTCTTATCCTATCATGGGAGTTGGTAAGATCATTCTGATTACTATTGATAGTAGTTCTTTTACATTGTTGAATGCTTTATTTGTGCTAGGGATCAAGAATAATCTGTTATCAGTTTCAACATTAGCCAAGATCGGTCTGCTTGTGAAATTTGTTGATGATAGATGTACAATTCATGATCTATCACATGGTGATGTCATTATTGCTTCTAGCATTTTATGTCATGGGCTATATAAGCTCATAGACTATGAAAACTCTGTGAATGATTCAACATGTGTAGTACATGATTCTCAGACTATGCTAGATGCAAAGCTTTGCCATGCACGCTGTGGTGATCTGAATTTTGCTAGTTTGCTATGCCTGCAAAAATATGAAATGGTGTCCTCTTTGCTTAAACTTGGGGCACCTAGTAAACATGTCTGTGAAGGCTGTATTTTGGGCAAAATGCAACATTCCTCCTTCCCAAATGATGGTTCAATTTGAGCTACTTTGAAATTGCAGCTTGTACATAATGATGTTTGTGGTTCTATGCAAACACCTTCCTTTGGGAACTATCTTTACTTCGTGACTTTCATTGATGATTTTTCCAGGCATGCATGGGTATATCCATTGAAAGCAAAGCCCTGAAAATAAGTGAGCATGTAAAATGGATACCCTCCATTTTGATCGACGGGAGGAATATATGTCTTCTAATTTTAATGCATTTCTAGCTGAACGTGGGATAAAATGTCATGTCAGTGTACAGTGCCAGCTACACCTCAATAGAATGGAGTTGCTGAACAAAAGAATAGGTCATTTATGGAGATGGCGAGGTGTATGGTCAAGAGTCAAGCTTTACCACATAGTTTCTGGCTTGAGGTTATTATGTGTGCAACATAGGTACTTAACATGTGTCCCACCAAAGCATTGCAGTCTATCACTCCATATGAGGCTTGGCGTGGTCGCAAACCATCTGTTGCTCACCTGCGTGTTTTTGGTTGTTTGGCATATGCATTAGTGCCTAAACAACAACACATGAAATTGGATGATGAAGTACTGAAATGTATTTGTGTTGGGTAACAATTTTGAAATCAAAGGCTATCGTCTATATCATCCACAAAATAAATGGATTTTGGTTAGCCGTGATGTTGTTTTTGTGGAAGATGCTATTCAGCCATTACATTCATGTACTAAGGAGACATCATTTAGCTCCAAAGACATATATGATACTTTGCTTCCTTTTCTTTATAGGTGGACAATCTAGTCTTGGTCCAAATGATGCAACTTTTTAGCCTTTATAGGTTTCATGTGATGATGTAGATCATTCCATTTCTGATGCAAATTTATATGATGCACTTCTTGATGAGAGAACTGATATAGAGGAGGCAAAACCTATGTCTAAATGATTGGTGCAGACTTTGTGAGAGCAAATTAAATGCACCTCTATGATATCGTAATCGTGCTCTCATAGTGCTTCTTTTGCATCAAATTGCTATGCTATGCCAGGCTCTCATAGTTCTTCTTTTGCATCAGATTGCTATGCTATGGCTTCCTCTAGTCTCTGTGATTAGAATAAGCTTGTTTTGTTTGATGAAGCAAAAAATTTTGAAAATTGGATGGATGAAGCATAAGCTTAATGGAGCGGTTGATAGGTATATGGCTAGGCTTGTTGCAACGGGTTATGCTCAAGAGAGAGGCACTGATTTTGATAAGACCTTTGCTCCTACATACCAAATGACTACTATTCATAGCATCTGTGCACTTGCAGCTCATCGTGCTTGGAATGTACATTTGTTGGATATTAGAACTACATTTTTGAATGGTGACTTGCATGAAGAAGTGTATGTTTTTCAGCCCTGTGGCTTTGTGTAGAAAGGGCATGAAAACTAAATGTGCAGGTTGAAAAAGGCATTATATGGTTTGAAGCAAGCACCATGTGCTTGCTATGAAAAGATACATGCCTACTTAAGTGCACATGGTTTTGAGAGCAATCCAATTGAGATCGCCTTATATCTTAAGCATGCAAATAATGTGCATCTAATCATTGTTGTGTATGTTGATGACATGTTGCTCAGTGGTCGTCATGAGAAGCATATTGCTGATTTTGAAGCTGATCTACATACCTCATTTGAGATGTCAGATTCAGAGCATTTGCATCAGTATTTGGGCATTTAGTTTATGCAAGTTGATGGCAAAATATCTTGGTGTCAAACAAAATCTAGTAAAAAATTATTGCAATGTTTTGCCCGTGAAGACTACAAACCTATTGTCACTCCTATAGGGATAGGTTTATGATTGAGTCTTCCTGACGTTGGAGATGCATTTGATGATGTTCTCTATCAGCAGGCTGTTGGATGCTTGATTTACTTACGCATTACTCGATGAGATATTCAGTTTGCTGTCTCACAGATGAGTAGGCTTATGCATTGCCCATGTTTCAAGCATTCAAAAGGACGTCTATCTATGATTTTCTGATTAGTTCCATGCATCGTTCGGCACATCGCCATGTGGTATCTTGGTGCCTCATAAGCATCTTGCCTAGGTTTATCTCTACCTTTTTGTCATAACTTCATACATTGGATGTGTTCTAAAGCTTCTTCCTGATCCTCTTCTCTAATCTCTTTTTCTTCTTCTTGTGTTTCTTAGTTGTGTTGAGTCAATTATAGAGTGGCTAATTGGAGAACTCCACTTGTGGATATTCTATTAATAATCATGGGCCCATATTCATGCTTCTCCAACTTCCTAGCATATTGTTTTAGTGTATATACTAAGACTAAGTCTCTTGCCTTTAATCCCTTATCTTTTACATGTGCATCAAAGTAGGCCTTTTGTTTTTTTGTACCTATGTAAATCCCAACTACTACTCTTAATCTAGTTTTTCCTAGTCGTTCAAGATCAAAGATTCTAGAAGATAGCTCATGGTCAGTCCACTCACTTTTAAAGTGGGTATCAGAAAATTTAGTGGCAGTACTACATTTTGACCAAACACCATCTAAAAGGGTGTGGCTTGGAGTGCCGTTTTATAAGCCACTTTGTATGCCCAAACAACATGATGTAAATGTTTGCCCTATCAGAATGTTTATTATTCACCAATTTTTTTAGCACTATGCATAAGATCTTATTGGTAATTTCTGCTTATCCATTTGCTTGTGGGTGGTATGCAGCCAATTTCTTAAGAATGATCATGAATTCTTATAGCAAGTATTCGATGAACTCATTCAAGAAATGGGTACCATGATTGTTCACCAACTCTATTGGCAAACCATATCTTGTAAACACATTCGTGAAGTGTGTGAAGTGAATGCCTATGAGTATCGAGTCTAGCCTATGAGCCTGTGTGTAGCTAATTGAGCACGTAGGCAAGTCTTGGGCACCCAAATTTTTCGTGCATTGGGGTTAGCCTTCATTGACCACTTTGGTATCCAAATGGAAGTAAATCATTGAGGTTGGCTCCTATAGCCTTGAGCCTTGGTTTTGTGTGACTGCATCATTTAGTTTACATATACTGGTGGTCCTATTGAGGATTTGAATGTGGCTCACTCTTGCGTATCTAGATTTGTTTCACTCTAGCTATCGCCTTATTTTGAAGTGGCTTATGATTATCAGATTTAGTGATCTGCTCCATCTGCTTCTTTGGCCTCCCTACTTGTTGTGTCTCGATCATCTTTGGAAGAAGAGCGAGTTCCATGTTTACTTCTACTACTCTTTTAAAATTTGCTTCATTTTGCATCAGAGAGCTTTTGACAAGAATATCATCATTATCTTCATGTGCACTCTTGGAAGAACCAAGATTTGGTGCCTTTCCTAATTCCTTGAGTGATTGATTTGCAAATTCAAGTGTGATCTTTTGTTGGTTCACCCAAACTTGGAGAAGTCCACTTCTTAGATTTGTGTTTATCGCATGGTCATACATCCAATCTTGACCCAGGACAAGAGGTTTTGTAAGGTCCTCATCTTGACACACTAGTACTTTTACTTACATTAGGACATCATGAATGGAGATGGGAAGTTCCACTTTCCTAAGGCAAGGGGTGTCCACTCCTTCCAATCCTATGGGATAAGCTTCAATAGGATGGATGTCCAATAAGTCCTGATGGTAGGAGAACTTGATGGCACTAGTGGCCGCACTTGAGTTAATCAAGGCTTTTACAGTCCTTGCATTATTTCCTTGTCCTATTTCTAGGGGCACCAAAAGGATGTCTATCTATGATTCTCTGATTAGTTCCATGGATCGTTTGGCACATCGCCATGTGGTATCTTGGTGCCTCATAAGCATCTTGCCTAGGTTTATCTCTACCTTTTTGTCGTAACTTCATACATTGGATGTGTTATAAAGCCTGATCCTCTTCTCTAATCTATTTTTCTTCTTCTTGTGTTTCTTGGTTGTGTTGAGTCAATTAAGCATTTCGTGCATGAGAGGTTCTTGATGTAATTTGACTTTGCATCCACGGATGTAACTTGGTAGGATATCGCCTTCTAGAGTGGCTAATTGGACAACTCCACTTGTGGATATTCTATTAATAATCATGGGCCCATAGTCATGCTTCTCCAACTTCCTAGCATATTGTTTTAGTGTATATACTAAGACTAAGTCTCTTGCCTTTAATCCCTTATCTTTTACATGTGCATCAAAGTAGGCCTTTTGTTTTTTTGTAGCTATGTAAATCCTAGTGCTCCTAGTCGTTCAAGATCACAGATTCTAGAAGATAGCTCATGGCCAGTCCACTCATGTTCTTGTCCCACTTTTAAAGTGGGTATCAGAAAATTTAGTGGTAACAGTACATTTTGACCAAACACCATCTAAAAGGGTGTGGCTTGGAGTACCGTTTTATAGGCCACTCTATATGCCCAAACAACCTGATGTAAATGTTTGTCCCTATCAGAATGTTTATTATTCACCAATTTTTTTAGCACTATGCATAAGATCTTATTGGTAATTTCTGCTTATCCATTTGCTTGTGGGTGGTATGCAGCCGATTTCTTATGAATGATCATGAATTCTTGTAGCAAGCATTCGATGAACTCATTCAAGAAATGGGTACCTTGATTGTTCACCAACTCTATTGTCAAACCATATGTTGTAAACACATTCGTGAAGTGTGTGTGAAGTGAATGCCTATGAGTATCAAGTCTAGCCTATGAGCCTGTGTGTAGCTAATTGAGCACATAGGCAAGTCTTGGGCACCCAAATTTGTCGTGCATTGGGGTTAGCCTTCATTGACCACTTTGGTATCCAAATGGAAGTAAATCATTGAGGTTGGCTCCTATAGCCTTGAGCCTTGGTTTTGTGTGACTGCATCATTTAGTTTACATATACTGGTGGTCCTATTGAGGATTTGAGTATGGCTCACTCTTGCGTATCTAGTTTTGTTTCACTCTAGCTATCACCTTATTTTGAAGTGGCTTTTGATTATCACATTTAGTGATCTGCTCCATCTGCTTCTTTGGCCTCCCTACTTGTTGTGTCTCTATCATCTTTGGAAGAGAAGGGAGTTCCATGTTTACTTCTACTACTCTTTTAAAAGTTGCTTCATTCTGCATCAGAGAGCTTTGGACAAGAATATCATCACTATCTTCATGTGCACTCTTGGAAGGACCAAGATTTGGTGCCTTTCCTAATTCCTTGAGTGACTGATTTGCAAATTCAAGTGTGATTTTTTGCTGGTTCACCCAAACTTGGAGAAGTCCACTTCTTAGGTTTACGTTTATCGCATGGTCATACATCCAATCTTGACCCAGGACAAGAGGTTTTGTAAGGTCCTCATCTTGACACACTAGGACTTTTACTTTCATTAGGACATCATGAATGGAGATGGGAAGTTCCACTTTGCTAAGGAAGGGGGTGTCCACTCCTTCCAATCCTATGGGATAAGCTTCAATAGGATGGATGTCCAATTGAAAGCATGATCATAGCAGAACCTAATGGCACTACTGCCGCACTTGAGTTAATCAAGGCTTTTACAGTCCTTGCATTATTTCCTTGTCCTATTTCTAGGGGCACCAAAAGGATGTCTATCTATGATTTTCAGATTAGTTCCATGCATTATTTGACACATCGCCATGTGATATCTTGGTGCCTCATAAGCATCTTGCCTAGGTTTATCTCTACCTTTTTGTCGTAACTTCATACATTGGATGTGTTCTAAGCTTCTTCCTTATCCCTTCTCTAATCTGTTTTTCTTCTTCTTGTGTTTCTTGGTTGTGTTGAGTCAATTTAGCATTTCCTGCGTGAGGGGTTCTTGATGTAATTTGACTTTGCATCCACAGATGTAACTTGGTAGGATATCGCCTTCTAGAGTGGCTAATTGGACAAATCCACTTGTGGATATTCTATTAATAATCATGGGCCCATAGTCATGCTTCTCCAACTTCCTAGCATATACTAAGACTAAGCCTCTTGCCTTTAATCCCTTATCTTTTACATGTGCATCAAAGTAGGCCTTTTGTTTTTTTGTAGCTATGTAAATCCCAACTACTGCTCTTAATCTAGTTTCTCCTAGTCGTTCAAGATCAAAGATTCTAGAAGATATCTCATGGCCAGTCCATTCATGTTCTTGTGCCACTTTTAAAGTGGGTATCAGAAAATTTAGTGGCAACACTACATTTTGACCAAACACCACCTAAAAGGGTGTGGCTTGGAGTACCGTTTTATAGGCCACTCTATATGCCCAAACAACATGATGTAAATGTTTGTGCCTATCAGAATGTTTATTATTCACCAATTTTTTTAGCACTATGCATAAGATCTTATTGGTAATTTCTGCTTATCCATTTGCTTGTGGGTGGTATGCAACCGATTTCTTATGAATGATCATGAATTCTTATAGCAAGTATTCGATGAACTCATTCAAGAAATGGGTACCATGTTTGTTCACCAACTCTATTGGCAAACCATATCTTGTAAACACATTCGTGAAGTGTGTGAAGTGAATGCCTATGAGTATCGAGTCTAGCCTATGAGCCTGTGTGTAGCTAATTGAGCACGTAGGCAAGTCTTGGGCACCCAAATTTGTCATGCATTGGGGTTAGCCTTCATTGACAACTTTGGTATCCAAATGGAAGTAAATCATTGAGGTTGGATCCTATAGCCTTGAGCCTTGGTTTTGTGTGACTGCACCATTTAGTTTACATATACTGGTGGTCCTATTGAGGATTTCAGTAGGGCTCACTCTTGCGTATCTAGATTTGTTTCACTCTAGCTATTGCCTTATTTTGAAGTGGCTTCTGATTATCAGATTTAGTGATCTACTCCATCTGCTTCTTTGGCCTCCCTACTTGTTGTGTCTCTATCATCTTTGGAAGAGAAGTGAGTTCCATGTTTACTTCTACTACTCTTTTAAAAGTTGCTTCATTCTACATCAGAGAGCTTTGGACAAGAATATCATCACTATCTTCATGTGCACTCTTGGAAGGACAAAGATTTGGTGCCTTTCCTAATTCCTTGAGTGATTGATTTGCAAATTCAAGTGTGATCTTTTGTTGATTCACCCAAACTTGGAGAAGTCCACTTCTTAGGTTTACGTTTATCGCATGGTCATACATCCAATCTTGACCCAGGATAAGAGGTTTTGTAAGGTCCTCATCTTGACACACTAGTACTTTTACTTTCATTAGGACATCATGAATGGAGATGGCAAGTTCCACTTTGCTAAGGCAAGGGGTGTCCACTCCTTCCAATCCTATGGGATAAGCTTCAATAGGATGGATGTCCAATTGAAAGTCATGATCGTAGGAGAACCTCATGGAACTAGTGGGTGCAGTTGAGTTAACCAAGGCTTTTATAGTCCTTGCATTATTTCCTTGTCCTATTTCTAGGGGCACCAAAAGGACGTCTATCTATGATTTTCTTATTAGTTCCATGCATCTTTTGGCATATCGCCATGTGGTATCTTGGTGCCCCATAAGCATCTCACCTAGGTTTATTTCTACCTTTTTGTTGTAACTTCATACATTGGACGTGTTCTAAAGCTTCTTCTTGATCCTCTTCTCTAATCTGTTTTTCTTCTTCTTGTGTTTCTTGGTTGTGTTGAGTCAATTTAGCATTTCCTGCGTGAGGGGTTCTTGACGTAATTTGACTTTGCATCCACGGATGTAACTTGGTAGGATATTGCCTTCTAGAGTGGCTAATTCGACAACTCCACTTGTGGATATTCTATTAATAATCATGGGCCCATATTCATGCTTCTCCAACTTCCTAGCATATTGTTTTAGTGTATATACTAAGACTAAGTCTCTTGCCTTTAATCCCTTATCTTTTACATGTGCATCAAAGTAGGCCTTTTGTATCAAAGATTCTAGAAGATAGCTCATGGCTAGTCCACTCATGTTCTTGTGCCACTTTTAAATTGGGTATCAGAAAATTTAGTGGCAACACTACATTTTGACCAAACACCATCTAAAAGGGTGTGGCTTGGAGTACCATTTTATAGGCCACTCTGTATGCCCAAACAACATGATGTAAATGTTTGCCCCTATTAGAATGTTTATTATTCATCAATTTTTTTAGCACTATCCATAAGATCTTATTTGTAATTTTTGCTTATCCATTTGCTTGTGGGTGGTATGCAGCCAATTTCTTATGAATGATCATGAATTCTTGTAGCAAGTATTTGATGAACTCATTCAAGAAATGGGTACCATGATTGTTCACCAACTCTATTGGCAAACCACATCTTGTAAACACGTTCTCAAAGAGAAACTTGGTAGTAATTTGCACACATTCTTCTTATGGGCTTTCACTTCTACCTATTTGCTTAGATAATCGGTGGCAACAATAATGTATTCAACATGTGAGCTCCTAGTTGGGGGGATTAAGAGGACCAACAAAATCCATTCCCCATTTAGAGAATGTATGTCCTCCCATCATGGGTCTCAGTGGCATCTCGTCCTTACGTATCGGATACTGAGCTCCTTGACATATGTCACACCTCTTCACATAGGTATGTGCATCCATGTGAAGGGTTGGCCACCAAATACCTGCAAACAGAATCGCCTTAATTATGCAGTCTTGTCCAAAATGTCCACCAACTACACCTTGGTGTGAAACTTCTAAGATCTTAAGGTATTCACCCTCATGGACACACAATCTTAGGTATTCGTCTCTTCAATGCTTGTAAAATTTGTCTCCAATAAGTACGTAGTTTAGGGCCTCCTATTTTAAGCCCTTTTGTTTGGCCAATGTCACCTCTTGAGGGAATGTTTTCTTTCTCAAATAAATTACCAAAGATTCACTCCAATCTGGTATTAAAGATACTTGATATAGTGGCATGTTCTACTGGCAATCTTACACCACAAATTGGGCATTTTTTGCACATCCTATGGATGTATGCTTCCATGATTGGCCAGTATACACATAATCTTTGTAGAGTCTATAGGCTTCAATTATTGGAATGGTATTGCTTCAATACACCTACATGTGTTATTAGCAACCACTTTGCATGCTCATCTTCATCTACATAGCAAGCCAATATGCCTTGATAGGTGTGCTTATACACACTGTCTGCCATTATGTGATATTTTTGAGACCTCACTACTTCTTTACTATTGGCTTTTAGTACATGCTTAGGTCAAATGGTTAGAATAGGCACTATCATTTTGGACTAGTGAGACACTACTAAGTTGAATAGATAAGCGTCAAGAAGCTCATTTGACACTTCTTGCAAGAATCTCATGAAGTTAGTCTAGAAAGGTTATTTGCCCTTAGGTGAGTCTTACCCTTCCTAACCATAACTTCAAAGTCATATTCCATTAGTAAGAGAAACTATCTTACTAATCTATCACTGTTGCAAGGCTTGTTCATTAGATAAAGTAAAGTGTGATGGTCTATAACAAATTTAAACTTATTTGCAACCAAATAATATCTAATCTTGTTAACTGCATATACCATGACTAATCCTTCTCATTCAATAGTGGTGTAATTTCTACCAAGATCCAAAATCAACTCTCATAAAATTATGTGCAACCAACAAGTAAATCCGTAACCAAGAGGCATAATCAAGATATAGACCACAATGCCACTATACATCCACTAACCATGCCATGATCAAACTCATGATGACATAAACCTAAAAAAAGAGGGTATACCAGAATGTCATCTCACATGCCAAAAACGTGATAAGATCATGCTCTACTCTCATATGGAGGAGCTACCACAGTGATCATACATGGACAATGCCTTGAAGCTCTAAAAACAAGAGCTCACACACCAAAAAGTCTCTCTCCAAGAAGTTCCACAACAAAATGAGCCTACAAAAGCAATTAGGGTTCTTGTGGTGAAAATATCTCGCTCTATATTTTGCCGTTTCAGAGATGATAACCTCTAAATTTGAACTTTTTCTCCTTAGCAAACTTCAAGAACTTTTCTTGGCTACGTAACGATATAAAGAACACCACAATGGGAGGTGCATAGCTCAAGATATACACAAAACACACATCTACTATCAATTTCACCTTCACCTATAACACTATTGCTCTATATTTTACCATTTCAAGGACCTAGCACTCCAAATCTGGATCTATGTTCTTCAACAACATTATAGCCTTTTATCTAAGCTAGGCATAGCAAGTTGAATTGCTTGAATCCAACTTGTAAAACTCAAGTTATGGCCCAAAAACTGACTTGTCCAAGTGATTGTAGATATCAGTTTGCATTTTTCAAATTTTCGGCAATCTAGCACTCCAAATCAGGTTCTGGATCCCTTTCTCAAGTTGTAGCCCTTTATCTCAACTACTCACAAAACTTTAAACACACCAATCTGAGCTTCCTAACTCGAGTTATGGCCAAAATATCGAACAAGTATCGAGAGGTGCTGACCTGCACATTCACCTCTTATGACCTAAGCTTCCATTGAAGCTTCTTGCACACTAGCCTTTAACAAACTCTAATAGCAATGAAGGGCTTTGGTGTGTAGAACAAGAGGAGCAAGAAGGAGATGGAGGGAGAGAGAAGAGAGGAGAGACGCACACAGGTGCGTGGGAGCCTTGAAACCCACATAATGGTCTCCTTTGAGGCAATGCTCTATAAATTATGTATATATATGAATATAGGGGCAAGGTCACATGACTCTTACATCCCCAACAAGAAGTGAATCCTATTCAGTTTGCTCTTTAGTGTAATTGTTGTAATCTCTTATATTCCCCAATCTTACACTATCTGTGATTATCTCATGATTGGTCTACCTAAGATCATCTCATATGCATGGTTCTTACCAAATTCACATGTGGCAAGAATATGCTCAAAATCTACACCACAAGTAGTAAGAGTTATTCCTTCTAACATTCTAGAGGTTTCTCAACATGGCCATCTACAATTTGTAACTTCATTCTCATTGTTCTCAGTGTTGGGTTGCCCCATTGCTTCCACAAGGAGGTGGTAGCAATGACAACTTCTGCACCGCAATCCAAAATTGCCTTGGCTGTGTAACCCTGATAAGTGATAGGGAGGTATGCATTTCTTTCTTCTCCTTTGCTCATGTCTCCTATCTTATCCAAAGGTATCCTGAGACTAAATTATGTGTTCCTACTTGGGAATGAGTTTTCGTTATTTCTGGCACTTGATTAGTTATGTGTTTCCACACTTCTGGTTTAACCTTGAGTAGCTCCTCTAAAGTGAGACTGCACTGCATTTTGGTTTTCCTTAATAGCTCCATATTCCTAGGTATGACTGAGACTTTTTTTCTTACCATGATTGTGGGTGTTCTCATATGGATAGACTTGGACTCCCATGGGCCCGTGAAATGAGGCAATTTCTACAAGGAATCAGACTTTAAGTCTAACTGTTCACTAGATTGGGCATCCTCTTATTCTTCATAGATAGATGGTATATCTTGTGGAAATTGATCGTGAAGATTATCTACTAGGTCACTTGGACTCCCATGGGTCCATGAAATGAGGCAATTTTTGCAAGGAATCAGACTTTAAGTCTAATTTTTCACTAGATTGTGCATCCTCTTGTTCTTCATAGATAGATGGTATATCTTGTGGAAAATGATCATGAAGATTATCTACTAGGTCAATGGGAGTAGGATTCTCACTCTCCTTGGCCCATTTCTCTTCTTGAATCTCTCTTAAGAATTCTTGTGAATGTTGATTCACTAAAGAAGAATTTCCAGGATCAGTAGAGTTAGGAGCATAGACTTCCTTGGGGGAAGGGCCTATCCCTTTACTCCTAGTGTTACTCACCTGTGATGTTGCTTGCTCTAGCTATTATTTTCTCTAGTCTCTCTAACAATCCATCAAAGTGCATGTGCTTTGGTTGAGTTAGTGCAATTGAACAGACGACTGGCCTCAAACATGGTTTGAGCCAATTCTACCATTTTCACACATAGCTTAGTCCTTTCAATCTTGTTAGCTCTTGTAGTACTTGTCGTGTTCTGTCACATTTTTCCCTTCTTGGATTTTGTCTTGATATGCTTTAAGCATCATATCTAAGTCCTCAAGAGTGGGATCCACTAAGATTGATCTTGCTCTAGGTGGTGATGGTGTTATATGGGGTTGATCGGTGTTAAGAGATGACGATGGTGGTGGTGGTGGTATGTGAGAGTGTGCTTGAGATGGAATTTATGTAAGTTTAGCTTTGGCCTCTATCTAGTTTGCTCATCTTCTTTATCAATTTTCTTTTCATTCATTCATGGCTATCTTTCCAAGCTCTCATTCTTTTCTTAATTGTGCTCTCAGTCTCACTGTTGTCTAAGCTCTTCTCTTGACATATGCCTTGGTTCTGATGTAGGGCTTGAGCTCTAGTTACTAGTTGCATTGGGACCATAGTAATCATACTTCCACTCAATTCTACTACTAATCCAATCACATTAATAGGTGTGATTTTCTGTGTGTTTGCTAGATTTCTTAAGCAATCCCTTAGGAGATTCTCCTTACTACAGTTAGGGCAAAAGCTTCGAATGGTTACTGCTTGTGGTTATCTTTGTGTAGGGATAAGGAAATCTCTAATGAAGTGATCTCACTGGCATCTATCGCATGGTCCTCTAAGTCCTTGGGGTCTCATTTGTCTTGATTGAGGCCTATATTTAGGGTTTTTATACATTATGTTTGAATATTCTGGCTCCCAACTAGGTTCGCTAAGTTTTCATAAAATTGAATGAGGGGGTTGAGAGTTCTTCCAACCTCAAATCTGGTACTCTAGAAAGCACTCTGATGTCCAATAAGTGTTCCCCAAACCTTGCTTTGTTTTACACTTTACCGTGCTCTGGACACCCTTGAATGGCTCTTAATGGACTTGTAAAAGTCCCAAGTTTAAGTCAAGCTTTAACTTTAATTTATTTGATAGACAATTTTGATTCAACCATTTTTTAAAGGCCCATTTTCTAAAAAATTACACTACCTTTATGGAGAACTCTTGAGCTCAAAAGACACATTTTGGATGAGAAAGTTACATCAATTCAAGCTCTTGGGGGTCAAACAAACAAACAAATCCCCTTGGGATATTTATGTACTTGTTTAAGGCAGTCGTGATTCTGTGGAAATTTCATAATTGTCTAACAGAATTGTGGTGCTGTGAGACAATCACAATGTTGTGCCAACTAGAGAAAACCCTAATTTTCAACCAAATGTGTCTATCTATCGTGGTCGACAAGGCTATCAATCATGATGGACAGAGTTATCCATCATGGCCTATCAATCATGATGGTCATATTTGTCACGGTTTGTCTGTCGTTTATCATGCGATGGAAACCTATCAATCGCAATTAGTAGGTGTCAATCGCAATGGCTAGATGTGGTGATGGATAATATCAATCATGGATTCTATCAATCATGATGGACCAAATTGTTTATAAAATGTTACCATCATGTGAGGTTGTTTATTGCAATGGATAGGCTATCTGTCGTGATTGACATGTGGTCCGACGTCTATTGTCCATCGTCTATCACATGATGTACACCTGTATGTCACAATGGATAGAGGTTTCTATCATGATGGACATAAAAATGCCTCTTTTTTATGTTTTTGTGATGTGCAAGGTGCCTATACTATAGTGGTGCACTTAGTTTTACAAAAGTGCCTAATCTTCTTTGACTACCTTGTCTGCTTGTCCCTACTTGGCATTCTCTTTGTCCTAACTCTCTTTGATTGGTTTGTCTCATGCTTCCTTGTCTCATGACACCGCCTAAACCTTACATTTTCATATTCTCTTTAGGCCTTCTAGTCTTCCTTCTTCTCTTATTCTAACTTCTTCCTTTTTCCTGTTCTATGCTCCTAAAAGTCTAGTCAACATTTATTCCATTAAGGGTTCCATATAGTTTTTCACTCTACAGCCACTTATATAGTTTGGAAGTATATCTCCATCTAGAGTTGCTAAATTTATGGCTCACTAAAGGAAATTCCATTTATGATCAAAGGATCATATCCTCTTTGTTGTAGTTTCTTCACACATTGCTTCAAAGTGTAGATCAATACAAGATCTCCCACTTTGAGGCATTTGTCCTTAATGTGCATATCATAATAAGCTTTTTGCCTCTGCTTAGGTGCATACCTATTACCTTTTATAATCTAGTTCATGCAATTTCTCTATTTGATCCAATTGTTTGGACAACTCATGTCTTGTCCATTCATATTTCTTAGCTACTCAAAGAGTAGGAATCAAGAAATCAATTGGTTAAATTGCATTATGACCATAAACTAGATTAAAGGGTGTCATTCCTATAAGATAAGAAACTCAGAATGCCCAAATTGCATGATGCACTTGTTTATCCCAATATGATCTTTCATTGTTGACTATCTTGGTAAGAACCTTACATAACACTTTATTTGAACTCTCTGCTTGTCCATTAATTTGTGGGTGATAGGGTTGTGACTTTTTATGAATCACGAGAAATTCATTCATGAGTGACTCAACAACTTTGTTAATGAAGTGCATACCTCTATCACTTACAATCTCTATAGGTAGTCCAAACCTAGTGAAGATGTTTTCAAATAGGAACTTTGCCATAGTTTGGGTGTCATTCTTCCTAGTGTTTTTAACTTCTACACACTTAGTTAAGTAATCTGTGGCTACTATGGTGTACTCTGCATGAGTTCCTCTTGCAAAGGGATTAATGAGTCTAATGAAGTATATTCCCCATTTAGAGAAAGCTCTTGAACTAACCATTGGTCTCAAAGGAATGTCATTGTGTTGTATTGCGTACTTGATTCATTGGCATACATCACAACTTTGTACATAAGTTTTGGCATCCATATGTAATGTTGGCCACCAAAGGGACAAAGAGAATCATTTTAGCAGTCTTGTCGGTTGAAAAATGTCCAACGGCTCAAGTATGGGCCATTTCTAATATGAGTAAGTATTCTCCTTCGTGCACACACAATCATAGCTTATGGTCTTTTCCTTGTTTGAATAGTTGTTTTCCCATGATTAAATAGTCTTTGCTTTGTTCTTATAGGGCCCTTTTTCTTGTTAGACTAGTTCCTTTTGGATTAGACTTTTATTTTAAGTAATCTACGAGTGGCTTACTCCACTCAGGCTCTATAGGTGAATAACTAGATTCTTGATGCAAGTGACAACTTGTCACATATTCATGTACATCTTTTTGCATGTTTGGCCATTACACTCCTTGCCTTTTTAACTCTTGTGTGGTTCCACTAACTCCCTTATGCGTTCTCCATTTGTTCTCATGGGCTAGTTTGATCAAACCACTTTTCTCCTCATCCTGAACACATCTCAGAAGTATTCCATTAGAATCTTTGAAGTATAGACTACCTGCCACAATGTGGAGGTTGCTTGTTTTCCAAAGTTATTTGCCTCCAATTTAATTGATCCTATGGTTTGGCCCATGTGTGAGTATAGGTACCAATTTCTATTCCCACTTTGGACATACTTCTAGATTGAACAAATAAGTGTCAGGTAGCTCATCTGCTACTCTAGTTGGTGGTTCCCTACATGTCATTCTCGACAAATGATTAGCTCTTACATGAGTATTGCCCTTCTTGACTACTACCTCAAAATTAAATTCCATTATTAGTATAAACCATTTGACTAGCCTTCTAGTATTACAAGGTGTATTGACCAAGTACAGTAAAGTTTGGCGATCAATAAAGAATTTGAACTTGTTGGCTAGGAGGTAGTTTCTAAATTTCTTGATTGAGTAGACCATTCCTAAGCCCTCTTGTTCAATCATTGTGTAATTGCATTCAGCTTGGTTAAGTTGTCTACTGGCATATGCAATTGGATGATCCAACTTTCATTTGCCTGCTGGTTGTGCTAAGATGCAACCAATGGTGAAATTAGATGCATCCACATGTATATGGAATGGTTTCTTCTAGTTAGGCACTTTCAATATTGGTGCTAAACTCAATCTCAATTTTAATTCATTGAATGCCTTTTCACACTCTTCTGTCCAATTAAATTGAGTCAACAATCCATATAAGGGTTTTGCGATTACAATGTACATGTGAACAAATCATCAATAATATCCATAGTGACCCATAAAGGCATGTAGTTCCTTTACATTCTTAGGTCTTAGCAAATCCAAAATAATTTTGATTTTATCTTCATCAGTACAGATTCCATTCTTGGACACTATATGTCCCAATATCTTTCCTTGTCTTACCATGAAGACACATTTTTCCAAGTTTTGACATACTCGATAAAGCCTACATTTGTCAAATATTTTCCTTAATTCAAGTATGTAGGCAATGCATTGAAAAGAGTATGTACATATGTCATCCACATAGACTTCCATACTTTTCTTGATGAATTCTATGATTACATGAAACATTACTCTTTGAAAATTTGTTGGGGCATGAGTTAAACCAAATGGCATAACCCTAAATGTGTATACTCCCCCCATTCAATAGCAAAGGTGGTCTTATGTTGGTCTTCAGTAGCAATTGCTACTTGATTATATCCTAAAAACCCATCAAGGAAGCTATAGACTTCCTTGCCTGCTACCTTTCCAAAAGATGGTTTGTAATGGGAAATGGAAAGTTATCTCAAATGGTGGTAGCATTAACTTTTTTGAGGTTTATACACACCCTAAGCTTTCCATTTTTATTTGGTACAAGAGAAACCCATCTAGTGTGTTTGACCTCGTATATAAGTACAACTACCAACCATTTGTCTATTTCTTCCTTGATTTTGGTAGAATACACATCATTGTATGTATATGGTCTTTACTTGCATGGTTTTGCATATGGAGTCACCAGAATTCTATGGGCACATATTAAGGGATCTACACCTTTTAGGAGCATATCTTGGAACCTCCCTACCTTGAGAGAAGAAGAAACCAGAGAGATATGGATTTGATACCTCTTTGGTCACAAAGCATTCAATCTATATGGCTAAGGACTCCAATAATGAAGAACCAACATCTTATGAAGAAGCCCAAAGCAAGAACGAATGGAGAGAAGCAATGGATGAAGAAATGGAAGCTCTTATGGACAATGAAACATGGGAACTTGTTCCTAGAAAACCATGAATGAAGGTAATAGGATCAAGGTGGATTTATAAAGTAAAAAGGAATTCAGATGGTAGTATTACTAGATAAAAGGCAAGGTTAGTAGCCAAGTGTTTTTCCCAAACCCATGGGATAGACTATGAAGAGACCTTCTCACATGTTGCTAAAATGTGTACCATTATAGTACTTGGTAGCATTGCTGCATCTAGGAATTTGAAGGTATATCAACTAGATGTAAAAAATGCATTTCTCAATGGTTGGATTTTAGAGGAAGTTTATATGGCACAACCACTTGGTTATGAAGATGCATATCATCGCAATTATGTGTGTAAATTGAAGAAGGCTCTACATGGTTTGAAGCAAGCTCCAAGAGCTTCGAATCACAAATTAGTTACCTACTTGCAAGACCAAGGATTCAAAGCTAGTAAAGCAGATACATCATTATTCACCAAGAGGAATAAATTAGATGTCATATATCTTTGTGTATATGTAGATGACATTATATTACAGGAAATGATGTCAATGGAATTAAACAGGTAAAGGCTGGAATGAAGGATGAATTCAAGATCAGTGATCTTGGACCTCTCACTATTTTCTTGGACTTGAACTTGTCTATACAGATTCTGGTATCTACATCACTCAAAGGAAGTATGTATATGACATACTTTCTAAGTTTAAAATGGAGAATACTAAGTGTGCAGGTACACCCATGGAGTTGAATCATAAGTTAAGTGCTTATGAGGGAGAACCTATTGAAGATATCACAAGCTATCAAAGCTTGGTAGGGAGCTCGAACTATGCAACTATCACAAGGGTGGACATGTGCTATAGTGTTAGCATACCCAATCAATTTATGCACAAGACAAGGAGGCCACATATGGAAGCAGCAAAGAGATTGCTCAAATACTTGAAGGGCACCATCATTGAAGGCCTTTTCTACCCCTTCATTTCTCAGAGTGATCTCAAACTCTACTCATATTCGAATTAGGCTAGATCAAAGGATGACAAGAAGAGTACATCAGGCTATTTGTCTTTTACAGGTTCAAAACTAATTTCATGGTCTTCAAAGAAGTAACCAATTGTTGATCTATCATCTATTGAAGCTGAATACAGAGGTTTGGCTAATGCAACACAAGAAGCTATGTGGTTAAAGTGTTTATAATCAGATTTGGGGTTACACACCTTAACTCCTCACATCTTTGGTGATAATACAAGCTCACTTCACTTAGCAACTAATCCAGATTATCATGCTAGAACCAAGCATATTGAATTCCATTATCAGTATGTAAGAGAGAAGCTAATGAGTAAGGACATTCAATTGTCCTATGTGTCTACTAATCTTCAATGTGCAAATATGTTGACTAAGTCATTGGATGGTATCAAGCTAAGCAGATTCAAAGGCATGATTGGAGTGTTAGAAATTAAGGAGGACTGAAGACTCAAGCATAGTAGGCTTGAGGGGAGCTGTTGGTGTACTTCATCCAAGCCTAGTGTTTGATCACTCATTAAGGTAAAACATTGTTTATGTATATTCTCAATGAGAGGGTGTTGAAGCTGAAGGTCAAGGACAAAGCATAGGAGCACATCTAAGAGGTGGAAACACAAGAAGAAGGAGCAAGTAGGGAGCTCAGTACATGTCAACTTTTCAGAAGAATCCCCTACAAAAATAGTGATTTCCATCACTAAAACCATTGTAAATACCATTTTCTATTTTTGTAGCTCCATTTTGTGTCGAGGATTCCTCGAGCTTGAGGAGCATTAGAAGTACCATCGTACCAATTTTCATAATTTTTAGACTTCGTTTGGGCCCTCAAATAAGCCCTAGAACCTAATTTTTAACTAGGCCGGACACTAGGTCTGGACAGGACCAAAACTAGTCAAAAACCTATAAAAAGAGCTAGAGACCTCATTTTTGGGGGTTAGCTTCTTGTAGATTTCAGTTTGGTAATAGATTTTTTTTGTAATCAAAGTCCTTCCATTGTTCCTCTCTTTGATCTTACTGTGTGCACGTGTGTGTGTATGTGTGTGCATGCTTGTGTGCTTTCACTCATGCACTTGTGCCGGCACTTGCTCGTGGTCCTCATACCGGTCCTCATGTCTCTGTGGATTGACAAGTAAAGGAGGTGGTGCTTACGCTTGAGCTACACCAAATTTTGGCGCCGTTGCCGGGGAGAGAGCTTCGAGGACGAGCGTTGTGATGGTAAGATCGTGGATTTGCGACCTTGGAAGGTTAAAAAACTATCATTTCTATTATTTTTCTGATTTTTCTTCTTCATCTTCATCATCATCTCCATCTCCATCTTCTTCCATCTTCTTGTTCATAGAAATTTATTGTTCTTTAGTGCATTTTCACCATTTTCATACCATTTTTCATGCATTATTGTGTGAGAAGGAGTTAGGAGGTGCAAGGGTGAGCAAGCACTATGTTTTTTCATGATTTTCTGCACATACGGAGCTCGCCATTGCTCGGTGCTCAGAAATTTGAAGTTCCCGCCAAAAAACACGATTCTATGATGAAAATCACAATTCTGTGAAAATTCAATTTTTTTTGAAGATCGCGATTCTCTGTTTCCCGCCTAAAAGCCTTCTGAAAAGAACACAATTCTGTGGTCATTCTCAAAATCGCGATTCTGTGGTTGTGCTCAAAATTGCGATTCTCATAAATCATGATTTTCAGCCAAAAAAGAAAAACATGATTCTGAGAAAACACGATTCTGTGGTTGTGCTCAAAATCGCGATTCTCTAAATTTTTGGAAACCACGATTCTCTGAGACAAAATCGCGATTCTCTAGAACACGATTCTCTAAGACACGATTCTCTAAAACATGATTTTCAAAAACATGATTCTCTGTTGGCAATCACGATTTTCATGTCAAAAACACGATTCTGAGAAAACACGATTCTCTGCTCAAAATCGCGATTCTCTAAATTTTTGGAAACCACGATTCTCTGAGACAAAATCACGATTTTCAAAACACGATTCTGTGAAAAGATGATTTTGTGAACCACGATTCTGTGAAAACACCATTCTCTGCTCAAAATCGCGATTCTCTAGAACACGATCCTCTAAAACATGATTATGTGAAAACACGATTTTGTGAACCACGATTCTGTGAAAACACGATTCTCTGCTCAAAATCGCGATTCTCAAAAATCACGATTTTCAGCCAAAAACACGATTCTCAAGGTACAAAATCATGTTTCTTTGACTTCACAAAATCGCGATTCGCTTGAAGTTCACAAAATCGCGATTCTCTTGAAGTTCACAAAATCGCGATTCTCTTGATTTCACAAAATCGCGATTTTTTCCAAAAGGTCCTGTTTGCCTGTTTTGACCCCCAGGAGCCTGATTTGACATAACTTTTTCATCCAAAGTCCATTTTTTGAGCTCTATAGCTCGTTGGAAAGCTCGTTTCAAATCCTACACGGCCTCAACTATTTTTTATAAGAATAACGTGTTGATTTTTAGATAGGACAATTTGAAGTTGACCCTCAAGTGGGACTAGGAAACCAAGGGGGCTCCAAAGGATTTTTTTGCAATACCAAGAGGGAGAAAAATTGCATCATGGGAAAGAAAAAAGCAAAAGAGAGAAGAAAGGGGGCTAAGATGGGAAAAGAGAAGGGAGATGAACATGAAGTGCATGAAATACTCTCACATGAGGATGAAACATTTAGAGAAAAACTGCCAAGGAGTCAAGGAAACGGGGGAAATGTCTAAGGGGGTTGGATCCTTATTTGCAACAAGAGAATATGATAATACTTTTGTGGATATCAGAATAGGATATGACCATAGAAGGTTGGGTGTTTATATCAATCCTAATTGTGAGTGGAATTTAATTCATATTGACCTAGTGGTCATTATCTTAGAGAACATTCAATCAACAACTCACTCTTCTATCCTCATGGATGGTGAACATTATGATTGCATGGGTCAAATTGTGTTACCTGTTATGGTGGATGATATGCAATTTTTGGAAACATTCTTTGTCATGGATTGTATAGATGAAGACTTGATCATTGGCACCCAAAGGTTCATTACACAAAATCATCAAGAATTTGAGGTGTCTTCTCCACCTATTACCCATGCTTCTACATATATGTCTATGGAAAATCCTAATGACTATCCACCTTATGATAATTGGGGGCAAAATCATCTCTTCAAGGAGTGTGCTTTTCATGAAAAAAATTTTCTTTCTACTCATGTTTTTGAATCTAATCCTTCTTTGAGTAAATCATAGGAAACCTTGGAGAATGGAGAAATGGAGGACTCAAAGTGTTTGGGGGATGTGGAAGGACCCTCTCTTCCTGTAAATTTGGATTCGCCTCATGAAACCATAAGCAGGGATGATCTACACTCATATGATCAAGAAGGAGATGATCAAGAAATACCAGGTATCATTGATGTGGAGAATAATGTCAAAACGATGGTCAATCATGACAATGCATCACCCATTTGTACATCTAGAGATTCAATGTGTAATACGGATAAATGTATCGATGAATCTCTAGATCAATCTCCAACAACACTACCCATTGACCCCTTGCATAAGTCTGATGCATGTATAGAAGATCAACCTTTGTTGCATTCCCCATGTAAAGATGAGTTTTCTCAAAAAACTCGCATAGAAGGCCCAAAAGACCCTGACATCAAGAAACAGAAATCACATTTTTGTGGTAATATCAAGAAAATTTGGGTGGCCAAGAAATTACTTAGAGCCCAACCAAATCGCACTATGATATGGGTACCAAAGAAAGCCCTTGTACAAAATCAGCCCCCTCACACTAGACTTCAAACTCTATGGTCTAGGCCTATCATGACTTATCTTCAAGAAAGACCACTTCCAATCAAAGGACACAAAGCAATCAAGCCGAAACCCAGAAAGAATCCAGGGGGGGGACTTCAAGGCAACAACCTGCACAACAAAGAAACCAAGGCGAGGTAAGGGACTAAATCAAGCACAGAGCTCCAAAAAAGATCAAAGAACCTCTTCTACAAGGATATGGGTATGGAAACCAAAAGCATCGGTAGGCCCCACAGAACCACAGTGCCAACCACGCAGGATCAAAGCCTCAAGAAAGCATCCAAACATGGAGCCGCCAAAGGAGATCACTAAACAAGCGAAGACCAATCTCAAATGGATCCCTATAAGGAGGAAGTACCAATTGTCATTCGGGGATCCAATGGATACTTCTAACAAAGGTTGCCATATCATCTGCAAATAACATCGCAAGCCTCGACGAGCGACAACCATGTGCTTCTTGCACAACCCTGTCTTTTGCACCATTCAGGTCATGCACATCCAAAGTATGCATTAATATAGGGCCACATTACATGGCCGTGCATAGACACATTTGAGAGTCCCATGCACAAGAGCACATTGACATATGTCAACTATGTTTTTTGATACTAACATCTGCCTTCTTGCTTGTGACATGGTTAAAAAAAATAAAAAAAAATAAAAAAAAGAGAGAGAGAAAGAGCTTGTTCCCAGTTTGGCTCATGGAACATGAATGTGTCATGCTTAGTTGAAGGTGGAATTTTTGATTACTGGGCACTTATCAGTTTGGATAGAAGTGTGTTTCGGCTAGCAGATGATGTAATTGCTGCCTTATCTGGTAGATGTCAAGAACTTGGCATGAACATGGCATCCACAACTATGATTTCCTCTTACCATGGTAGGAGTGAAGAGCTTGAAGGTCCACAACTTGAGTGATGCTTAACTACTGCATGTATGAGAGCATCCAGGGAGATATTTAATCAGGGTAGTTCTGCTACCCTCCAAATCTTTGTATGTATACTGAAATATAAAGAAATTCAATTCTCAGTATCTGGCAAATGATGCTTTGAAAAGAGGAGACAGGATCTGCCACTCAAAAGATCTCATCAGTGGACCATCAACATGGGCATTCATCCACAATGTTCCATCCCAAAGGCCGAGTGTACAACATGAGGAGATGAACATCGATCGACCTTCTCCATGGTAAGTATCTTTACTTTGGAAACATCATAACCATGATAGCTTAGGAAACCTCTCCGTCAGCATACCCTTGAGCACTTAGCTCAAGACCCCCAATTTTTGCACCATACTTCTTCCGATGCATTTTCCAAGTAAGCATGCATAGGGCTACATTACAAGGCCATACACAAGGCACATATTTTCCTCAACCCATGCACGAACACACTTACCCATCATCCATTATGGGTTATGAGTACTTGGCATGACTATTATGAACATCCTCTTTGGACAATTTGAGGTCATCAATGGAGACTCACAACGACACAGTCAGGCTGGAATCCAAGGCAAAAGCACCTACCAAGGGACTACAACTTGCAAAGGCTCGCAGTGACAAATGAGGAACTAGACAACAAAACCTGCTACAGCTGCAAGATAGATGGCTCTTAGGATGGACACTACCTCTCAAAGCACTACATAGAACAACCATTACAACAAGGGTCTGTCAGGGACGACAGACTCGAGAGGGGGGGGAGTGTTGAGCTGAAGGTCAAGGACAAAGCATAGGAGCACATCTAAGAGGTGGACACACAAGAAGAAGGAGCAAGTAGGGAGCTCCAAGAAGTACATGTCAACTTTTCAGAAGAATCCCCTACAAAAATAGTGATTTCCATCACTAAAACCATTGTAAATACCATTTTCTATTTTTGTAGCTCCATTTTGTGCAACCCAAGGATTCCTCGAGCTTGAGGAGCATTAGAAGTACCATCGTACCAATTTTCATAATTTTTAGACTTCGTTTGAGCCCTCAAATAAGCCCTGGAACCTAATTTTTAACTAGGCCGGACACTAAGTCTAGACAGGACCAAAACTAGTCAAAAACCTATAAAAAGAGCTAGAGACCTCATTTTTGGGGGTTAGCTTCTTGTAGATTTCAGTTTGGTAATAGATTTCTTTTGTAATCAAAGTCCTTCCATTGTTCCTCTCTTTGATCTTACTATGTGCACGTGTGTGTGTATGTGTGTGCATGCTTGTGTGCTTTCACTCACGCACTTGTGCCGGCACGTGCTCGTGGTCCTCATACCAGTCCTCACATCTCCGCGGATTGACAAGTAAAGGAGGTGGTGCTTACGCTTGAGCTACACCAAATTTTGAGTGTTGGAACTCAAAGTCAAGCACCAGCATGGAAGCACATCAGAAAGGTGGACACACACAAGGAGCAAGTAGGGAGCTCCAAGAAGTGTATGTCAAATTTTCAGAAGAAATCCCTATAAAAATAGTGATTTTCATCACTAAAACCCATTGTAAATACCATTTTCTATTTTTGTAACTCCATTTTGTTCAAGCCGAGGAGTCCTCGAGCTTGAGGAGTATTAGAAGTATCATCCTACCAATTTTCATAATTTTTAGACTCCGTTTGAGCCCTCAAATAAGCCCTGGAACCTAATTTTTAACTAGGCCGGACACTAGGTCTGGACAGGGCCAAAACTAGTCAAAAAACTATAAAAAGAGCTAGAGAACTCATTTTTGGGGTTAGCTTGTTAGAGAATAGAGCTTTTGTAAGAGAACTCTTTTGCAATCAAAGCTTTCCATTGTTCCTCTCTTTAATCTTATCTTGTGCGCGTGTGTGTATGTGTGTGCACGTTTGTGTGCTTTCACTCACGCACTTGTGCCTTCACTTGCTCGTGGTCTTCATACCGGTCCTCACGTCTCCCTAGCAACGGTGCCAAAATTTGGTGTAGCTTAAGCGACATAGTCACCTGAACATAGTGAGATTTACCCGTATCAATATGAGGCACCACCTATGGAACAAAATTGGGAGCCTGAATACTCCAATGTCATGTACACCAATGCTAACCCTAGGCCCCAATTGAGACAAGTGAGACCACAAGCCCGTAGAGGACCTTGTTTCAGATGTCAGGGTGACCATTTCCTTCGTGATTGTCCCCACCCACCATCTTCGAGTCAAGGTCAGGTTATCACAATACAAGCTTTTTGTCCTGAATGTGGAAAAGACCATCTTCCCAGAGATTGTCCAAGAAACCCCTCCAGTGCACCCAAGATTACACCCATTAATGTGGTAGGCTTAGTGGCGGATTCAAGTGCCAGTAGTAGTAATGTGGCACCTGTACAGGTAGTTACTAGGGCACAAGCATTAAAACAGGATAAACCAGCAGAACAATCGGAGTCAAGTGAATCAGGAGAGCCTAGTAAGAGGAAAACAAGAACATGGAAAGATACCAAAGAAAAGGCCAATCGCAAGTGGAATAAAAAGTTCTCGGAACTAGAAGAAAGCTTGAAAGACGCAAAAACAAAAATGGAAGACATTGCATCTCAAAACCCCTCGCATGCCGAAACTCCATCCACTCCACCTCATCCCACCCCACCACCCATTGTAAATAGGCCGCAACCAAGGTCTGTTCTGGCAGATCCAACCCCAGAAGGCTTGGACATGATGTTCAAGGCCTATCAGGCTCGACTTCAAGAAGGGCCAACAGCTGCAAACCTAGACAAGAGTTACCCTAGAGCAGATTTAGAGATTGAACGGATGAAAATGTGCATGAAAATGGTGGAACAAGCTTAAGCTATACTTGAGACTAGTCAAAAGTTCAATCAGACAAACTCTGTCAAACCGGATTTGCATTTCCAGGGCTTACTAGAAAGATTAGAGCGATTGGTAAACAAACCAAAAGTTTCTTTACCTCCACAGGCTCAGCCAGTTTTTGAGAGAAGAAGCTCTCCACCAATGGGAACGTATGTGCCTAATTCCACAGATGCTGGAATACCTCCTTCAATTCAACAGTACTCTCAAGAGTTCTTGCGGGAAATACAAGAAGAGAAATGGGCCAAGGAGAAGGGTAACTCCAATCCTATTCCTAAGATTGATGATCTTCATGATCAATTTCCCCAAGACATTCCATCTATTTACGGAGATGAAGTAGAACAACAAGAAGATGAAAGATTAGATTTTGAATCTAATACCCTAGAAGAACTGCCTCAATTTCCAGGTCCATGGGAATCTGAATCTCTCCAGATTAGAGCTCCCACAATACTGGTAAGAAATGAAGACTTAGTGGTTCCAAGGAACACTGAAGTCGTGAAGAACACTAAGGTTCAATGTCACCTCACTGTAGAAGAGCTGATCAAAGCAAAACCTGAGCTATGGAATCATGTGAAGGATCAGGTTCCAGAACTTGAGTCCAATATGCCAAAAACAGACTCTAAGCAAAAAGTACCAGAGATACCTCTAGACAAAATAGGGGACATGTGTGAGGGTGAAGAAGGTAATACTTATCTTCCAATCACCTACCAAGGTTACACAACCAAAGCAATCATAGATTCAGGTGCTGGTGTTGCTATTGTGACCACCTCCTTGTGGAAGCAATGGGGCAAACCCACATTAAGACCAACTAGAATGAAGCTTCAAATGGCCGACGGTCATTTTGAAAGACCTCTAGGATTGCTCGAAGGGATAACTCTAACCACTTGTGGTGTGGAGTTTGAACATACATTTGCTATATGTGACTTTGAGAAAAATAACGTCTATGAGATGATCCTAGGAAGACCCTTCCTACGACAATTGCAAATAGTACAGGATTGGGGAACCAACTCCTTGTACTTACAACACTTAGGGGTCACCACCAAGGTCAATTTGAAGGATTACTCTTTCAGAGATGTACCACCCCTACAGTGGAATCCTATCCACAAAGCGAAAGAAGATTCCATCTCTGTGCATTCTGAAAGTTCACCTGATCCATCATGGCTGCACGAAGATACTCATTTGTGGATGTGCAAGGTCGCAGAGGAAGAGGAAAAACGCTTGAAAGCGAGAGAAGAAGGAACTTCACCAGGAGATAGACCAGTTAGAGACCCAGCCTACACACCGGTGATCTTTCCAGATGAGGAATTTGAGCCTCATGGTTGGCGAGAAATCTTAGCCACCATGGACATTGCAGTCAATGAAGAACAATGGACACCTCACTGTGATGAGGAGGGTTATGATACCTCAGTGTTCATGTGTCAACCCTTGCTAGAGGAATGTGACCCTAGTGATGTCATAGAAGAAGAAGAGAATGACGATGATCTAGAGTCCATTGTGATGGATAGTTGCTTTAACTCAGAGAAGCACTATCTAGAAGATATAGGAGTTTTCACCCAGAAAGAAGAAGAACCTCTCACAAGTATTAAAACGGTAAATTCAAAGGATGGGAGTGAGAGCAATCAAAAGAAAAAGAAAAGAAAAGCAGTGAAACAAGAAGAGGAGGAATCATTGTTTGAAGTACCAGAAAACTTCAAGAAATATGAAGTTGACGACCGCAAAATTTTGGTACGAATGCCTAAGAGAGAGGCCATCATAGGAGAATCATATGATAATAAAGAAAAGACCAAGAAAATTGTAGTGACCATTGAAGAGAACGAAGAGAGATGCACATATATAGGAGATGACCTAAATGCAGGAGAAGAAATGGAGCTCGTAGCTCTATTAAGGGAATATAGGGATGTGTTTGCGTGGCACTATAGAGACTTGAAAGGGGTAGATCCAAGAATTTTCATACTATCCCCATGACTGCTGATGCCAAGCCCACCAAACAGAAGCCCTACACATATAATGATACCTATGTAGCCAAAATAAAAGAAGAAATTGATAGGCTCATTGAAGCTGGATTCATCAATGAGATTGAGCATACTGAATGGGTGTCCCCCATTGTAGTGGTGCCCAAGAAGAACGGGAAGTTGCGAGTGTGTATTAACCTTAAAAAAGTTAATGCTGCTACGATCAGAGATAGTTATCCACTTCCAATCATGGAACACCTATTGGAGCGTGTTGCAGGCAAGGAAGTTTATAGCTTCCTTGATGGATTTTCCGGTTACAATCAAGTAGCCATTGCCCCAGAAGATCAACACAAAACAGCTTTTGCCATAGAGTGTCGAATATTTGCATTTCGTGTGATGCCATTTGGGCTCACCAATGCACCTGCAACATTCCAAAGGCTCATGTGTCATGTCTTCAAAGAGTTCTTGCGGAAGAGCTTAGAAGTGTATGTGGATGATTTATGTGCTCATTCCCAAGAAAGAAGATTTCACATCCTTGAGCTCAGACAAATCTTCACCAAGTGTAGAGAATATCGAGTGTGTCTGAACCCAGAAAAGTGTGTGTTCATGGTGCGTTAAGGTAAAAATCTTAGGTCATATTGTTTCTAAGAATGGAATCTCAACAGATGAAGATAAGGTACGAGCCATAGCGGAGCTGCCAAGGCCAAGGAATGTTAAAGAGGTACAAGCCTTTATGGGCCATTGTGGATATTACCGCAGGTTTATCCACATGTACGCGATCATAGCTAGACCCCTTTATGCCTTGTTGTCTAATTTTGAGTGGAACGACGAATGCGAGAATTCTTTCAATGAACTGAAGAAATGTTTGTGCACAACACCAATACTGACCACTCCTGATTGGAATAAACCATTCCATGTCCATGTGGATGCATCCAATCACGCCATAGGATGTGTGCTAGCACAACCCACAGGTGAAGGAAACTTAGACTTGCCCATAGCATATGCTAGTAGACAGCTCACCGCAACTGAACGAAACTATACCACAACTGAGCGAGAGGGCTTAGGCATGGTATATGCTGTGAAGAAGTTTAGAAACTATTTATTGGCCAATAAGTTCAAGTTTTTCACTGATCATCAAGCTTTGTTATATTTGGTCAATAAACCTTGCAATACTGGACGCTTAGTAAGATGGTTCCTCTTACTAATGGAGTATGACTTTGAAGTTGTTGTCAGGAAAGGTAGAACCCACCTTCGAGCAGATCACCTTTCTCGCATCACTTCAGGAGAGTCACCGCAAGGAGTGTCTGACGAATTACCCGATGCTTATTTGTTCAATTTAGAAGTTGTTCCTAAATGGGCAAATAAGTTGGTACCAGTCCTAACCTTTGGACCCGCAAATAAGAATGTTAAAACATCACAAGAAGAAATTGTAAAATCACAAAAATATCACATATTGGCAGGAAGCATGTACAAACAAGATACTGAGGGTGTATTAGCTTGTTGTGTTGAGGACGATGAACATAGTAGTTGGTTGCAACAAGCTCATGAAGGATTGCTAGGAAATCATTATTCTAAACAGTGCACATTACAAAATCTGAAACATTTAGGAGTGTATTGGCCTAGCATGGACAAAGAAATACATGAGTGGATTAAGAATTGTCCAATGTGCAGAGAGAGACCACCAGTGGAGCATGCCACCCTTTATCAAGTGTCATTAATTCCAGATTGGAGTGCTCCATTGGTAGAGTTTATGAGGTCGAGAAGATTACCCAAAGAGGCTAGTCTAGCAAGAAGATGAAGCATGGAGCAAGAAGCTCAAGGCTATGCCTTAGTAGGAGACAATCTATATCGAAGAGGCAAAGATGGTTACCTAAGACTGTGCGTTCATGAATCAGACTATTTAAAGGTCTTAGAGACTGCACACAGTGGTGTTGCAGGTGGACATTTTGGTCCTGACCGAGTGATCAAGACCATTCTGTTCTCAGGACTTTGGTGGCCCACTCTTCATATGGATGCACTTACCTATGTGAAGAAATGTGACACATGCCAACGTGCACAATATCCAGTTAGAAAAGACGAGATGCCTTTGAGGCCAATGATGGGAGGGCGTGCATTTTCGAAGTGGGGCATAGACTTCATAGGTCCTATTAACCCCCTAGCTAGAAACTCCCATGCAGAGTACATCATTGTAGCCACAGATTACCTTACCAAGTGGGTGGAAGTAAAAGCCATAACAAAGAATGATGCTCAAACTAGGGCTAAGTTCTTATTCGAGAATGTGTTCACGAGATATGGGCTACCAATAGAGTTAGTGAGCGATAGAGGCACACACTTCTTGAATGAGGTAATTGAAAATCTTCTCCAAGAATTCTTGGTGATACATAAGAAGTCTGCCCCTTACCATCCACAAGCTAATGGACAAGCTGAGAGCACAAACAAGATCCTATGTAATGTCTTGACCAAGCTTGTAAACAACAAACGCTTGGATTGGGACAAACAACTTCATCATGCTGCTTGGGCTTATCGAGTTGCCTACAAAACGGTACTCAACGCCACCCCATTTCAGATGGTCTTCGGACAGAATGTTGTGCTACCATTGGACTTCCTTATCCCAGCCTTAAAAGTAGCATAAGAGCATGAGTGGAATGGACATGAATTGTCCTCTAGGATTTTTGATCTAGAACGCTTGGGTGAGACAAGGCTACGTGCGGTGGCAGGCATCTATGCTGCAAAGAAAAGACAAAAGGCATACTTTGATGCACACATCAAAGATAAAGGATTGAAAGAGGGAGACCTAGTGTTGGTTTATACGCTAAAGCAACATGCCCGTAAATTGGAAAAAAGAGGATACGGACCCATGATCATTAATAGAATTTCCACTAGCGGTGTAGTTCAGTTGGCCACTCTAGAAGGAGATATCTTGCCAAACTATATTAGTGGACGTAGAGTCAAGTTATACCAAGAACCTCTTACAGAGGATATGCTTACGAGACTCAACACTGCTAAGAAGCGAAAAGAAGAGGAGTTAAGGGTGAGGGAAGAAGCACAAGCAGAGGCCAGAGAGCGTATTAGGCAAAATAAGTTAAGGCAATTAGGCCTAGATGTCAACTCAAAAGCCCCAAAATATCACATGGATATGTGCCAAAAATCGGGCATAACTACTTCTCAAGTCATTGACCGACGTCCCTTTGTGACCATAGAGGTAGGACAAGGAAAGGGTGCTAGGACTGTGAAAGCATTAATTGACTCAGGTGCAACAAGTAGTGCAGTTAGACTATCCTACTGCCAAGACTTGCAGTTGAACATCAATCCCATAGAAGCTTATCTCATAGGATTGGGAGGTGTGGAAACCCCTTGTTTGGGCGAGGTGGAACTTCCCATCTACCTTCAAGATGTTCCAATGAAAATCAAAGTGCTAGTGTGTCAAGATGAGAACCTTACAGAACCACTTGTCTTGGGTCAAGATTGGATCTATGACCATGCAGTTAACTTAAACCTAAGAAGTCAAATGCTTCAAGTTTGGGTACATGAACAATGCATTACATTAGAATTAGAGAATTGCATGCTCACAGATCCTGGCACCACACACTCTCTTAGTTCTTCTAAGACTAATCATATGGAAGAAGATGTTGTATGTGTCAAAAGCTCTATGATGCACAAGGAGTCAATCGTGGAAGAACAGGTTTGAAGGCAAGTGGATCTTTCTTCTTCTCCAAAGACTCAGGTGACCATAGTAGTTCCACCACAAAGACAAACACAATTGTTCATGACAACTGCTAAAGCAAATAGAAAGACACCCTTCAACAAAAAAGCAGTTCTGGGCATGACGCAGATCTGGGTACGCAAAGGAGAGCAACCTCCAGCCTTGCCCTCACAAACCCCATCCAGGCAATCCAACCAGGCTAGACGACGAAGGAAGAAGTTCGGACAAGCTCAACCACAAGATTTTCGACAAATTTGGGTGCCTAAGAAATTAGTTGCAGCTCAACAAGGGCGATTACACATGTGGGTACCCAGGGAGCTCTTACGTCCGCAACAACCTATGCTCTCCCATACGCGAAAAGTCTCAACAAAGAAGCCAAGGTGAGGCAAAGGTGTGAACCAAACACCAAGAACAAAAGTGGACCAACTAACCTCTTCAACGCGAGTCAAACGACCAGCCACAGAGATATGGGTATGGAAGCCAAAAGCACCGGTAGGCCCTAGAGAACCAAAGGGCCAACCCCAAAGGATCCAACCCTCAAGAAACCATCCAAACATGAAGCAGCCAAAGGCGATCTCTACAAGTTGAAGACTATTCTCAAATTGATCCCTATAAGGAAGAATGATCAGCTGCCATCTCGAGATACAATGGATACCTCCAACAAAGATGGCATCAACATCTGCAAATGACATCAAGCCTCGATGAGCGACAACCATGTGCTTCTCGCACAACCCAGTCTTTTGCACCATTCAGGTCATGCATTTCCAAAGTATGCATTAATATAGGGCCACATTACATGGCCGTGCATAGACACATTGGAGAGTCCCATGCACAAGAGCACATTGACATACGTCAACTATTTTTTCTGATTCTAACATCTATCTTCTTGTTTGGTGACATTGTTCCTCTCAAAAAAAAAAAAAGGGAAAAGAAAAGAGAGAAAAAAAAAACTTGTTCCTAGGTTTGGCTCTTGGAACATGAATGAGTCATGCTTAGTTGAAGGTGGAACTGTTGATTACTGGGCATTTATCAGTTTGGATAGAAGTGTGTCTCAGCTAGCAGATGATATAATTGATGTCTTATCTGGTAGATGTCAAGAACTTGGCATGAACATGGCATCCACAACTATGGTTTCCTCTTACTATGGTAGGAGTGAAGAGCTTGAAGGTCTGCAACTTGAGTGATGCTTAACTACTGCATGTACGAGAGCATCCAGGGAGATATCTGCAAAAGGTAGTTATGTTACCCTGCAAATCTTTGTATGTATACTGGATGAGAAGACTCCTGCTTATGGTGAACTAAAGAGAATATGTGAAACTAAGCTTGGTGTAGTTCTCGAATGTTGTTTGTCAAGGAATATAAAGAAATTCAATTCTCTGTATTTGACAAATGATGCTTTGAAAAGAGGAGATAGGATCAGCCACTCAAAAGATCTCATAAGTGGACCATCAACATGGACATTCATCAACAATGTTCCATCCCAAAGGCCGAGTGTACAACACGAAGAGATGAACATCGATCGCCCTTCTCCATGGTAAGTATCTTTACTTTGGAAACTTCATAACCATGATAGCTTAGGAAACCTCTTCGTCGGCATACCCTTGAGCACTTAGCTCAAGAACCCCAATTTTTGCACCATACTTCTTCCGATGCATTTTCCAAGTAAGCATGCATAGGGCTACATTACAAGGCCATGCACAAGGCACATATTTTCCTCAACCCATGCGTGAACACACTTACCCATCATCCAGTAGGGGCTACTATGAACATCAACTTTGGAAGATCTAGAGGACATCAACGGAGACTCACAACGACACAGTCATGCTGGAATCCAACGAAGAAGTACATACCAAGGCACTACAACTTGAAAAGGCTCATAGTGATAGATGAAGAACCAGACAACCAACCCTGCCACATCTGGAAGGTAGATGGCTCTTGTTCCTACCAAACAGACACTACCTCTCAAAGCACTACTTGGAACAACCACTACAACAAGTGTCTGTCAGGGACGACAGACTCGAGAGGGGGGGGAGTGTTGGAACTCAAAGTCAAGCACAAGCATGGAAGCACATCAAAAAGGTGGACACACACAAGAAGAAGGAGCAAGTAGGGAGCTCCAAGAAGTGTATGTCAAATTTTCAGAAGAAATCCCTATAAAAATAGTGATTTTCATCACTAAAAACCATTGTAAATACCATTTTCTATTTTTGTAACTCCATTTTGTTCAAGCCGAGGAGTCCTCAAGCTTGAGGAGTATTAGAAGTATCATCCTACCAATTTTCATAATTTTTAGACTCCATTTGAGCCCTCAAATAAGCCCTGGAACCTAATTTTTAACTAGGCCGGACACTAGGTCTGGACAGGGCCAAAACTAGTCAAAAAACTATAAAAAGAGCTAGAGAGCTCATTTTTGGGGTTAGCTTGTTAGAGAATAGAGCTTTTGTAAGAGAACTCTTTTGCAATCAAAACTTTCCATTGTTCCTCTCTTTGATCTTATCTTGTGCGCGTGTGTGTGTATGTGTGTGCATGTTTGTGTGCTTTCACTCACGCACTTGTGCCTTCACTTGCTCGTGGTCTTCATACCAGTCCTCACGTCTCTGCGGATTGACAAGTAAAGGAGGTGGTGCTTACGCTTGAGCTACACCGAATTTTTGGGTCATAGGAACAAACTCTTGTAATATTTGAAAAGTAAAATCTCATAGCCTAGTTAGGCATGAATTATGAGTAGAGTTAGGAGTGATTGACTAACTAATTGATTCCCCAAACTTGAGGGAACTTTTAGCTACAGCCCCTCCAAGAGTTGAATTAAAAAATCTCTATATATACACCTATGTATAGTCATGGTTAGAGAGCAGAGATTATAGCTACATCTTGAGGAGCTTCTAATCAAGAACCAAGCTATTAGTGAAGCACACATTGTGCTCCTCCTTCCCAAGCTTCATGTGCATTCATACTATGTACAATATGTGCAATACATATGGATTTTCAAGCTACATCTTGGAGTTGTTCTCATCTGCTACTACAGGTTTACATTCACATTTTCAATCAACTTCAGTTATTGATTTCTCTGTGTATACTTAATTTTTCACTAAGATTTAAATTGGTATAGGTAATTTGATCAGTCTATTTGCATCATATCAATTTTCATCATCATTGGTTCATTATTATGTGAGCCACATTCATTTGAAGTCAACTATGTATTCTGGAAGATAGCTCCTAAAATGTTGGGATGACACCCCTATATTGCTAGATTTATTTCTCTCAGTATGCTTCATCAAATTTGTTGCAAACCTCTAATTAGATTAATCTAATTAGAGGTGTGCAAAATATCTGTGTTTAATTTTCAACAGGTTGTGAGCTTTGAGTTAATTTCCAAAGTACAACTCATCCAAAAATAGCAAGTTCTACTTCATCTATTTTGTGTCAAGTAGTCTATCTTGATGAATCAATTTGGGATTGATGCTCCAAAGCACTAGGATGATTTATATGCATCCTTAGCAAGCACAAGGTTTCTACTTATCATCCCTAAAGCTATCTTGGCAGGTGTAGAGTAGGTTTTTGTAGCATAAGGCACATCTTTGGAGTGTATCAACCATCTCTTCTTACATATATCACTCCATATGAGGCTTGGCATGGTCGCAAGCCATATGTTTCTCATCTGCATGTTTTTGTTTCTTTGGCATATGCATTAAGCCTGAACAACAATGTAAGAAATTGGATGATAAAGTAGTGAAATGTATTTTTTTTTGGTACAGTTCTGAAAGCAAAGGCTATCATCTGTATCATCCACAAACTAAATCCATTTTGGTTAGCCATGATGTTGTTTTTGTGGAAGATGCAATTCAGCCATTACTTTCATGTACCAAGGAGACTTCCATTGGCTCTAGAGATGTGTATGAAACTTTGCTACCCTTTTTACAAGTGGATAGTCAGGTTCTAGTCCAAATGAGGCAATTTCTCAACCTTTATAGGTTCCATGTGATGATGCAAATCATTCCATTTCTGATGCAGATTTACATGACACACTTGTTGATGAGAGGGCTGATATAGAGGAGGCAAAAACTATGTAAAAATGGTTGGTATAGACTTTGTGATATAGCAAATTAGATGCAGCTTTGTCATATCGCACTCATTCAGGCTCTCATAGTGCTTCTTTTACATCAAATTGCTATGCTATAACTACCTCTAGTTTTTATGATGAGAATGAGACTCTTTTGTTTGATGAAACGCATTTCAAAAAATTGAATGGATAATCAAAATATGATGCTATTATGAAGAATGGTACTTATTATTTATGTGATTTGCCTCCTAGGGAAGAAGGCCATTGGAACTAAGTGGGTATACAAGCTAAAGTGTAAGCTTGATGGAACGGTTGACATGTATAAGGCTAGACTAGCTTGTTGCAAAAGGTTGTGATCAAGAAAGAGGCATTGATTTTGATAAGACCTTTGCTCCCACATGCCGAATGACTACTGTTCGTAGCATTTGTGCACTTGAAACTCAAGCATGTTGTTGCAGAGCTAAAGCGAGCACAAGGCAGAGAAAAAGACGGGCCCCAAAATTTTTCCGATTTGGACACCCAATTTTTGTATTATAACCATTCTTGTAATATATTTTCCGATGTAAATGCACTAGAGGAGTTCTCTAGATGCATCCCCACAGAAGATTAGAAGCTTATCCATGTAAATTAGTAGGAAATTAGTCTTTTAGTGAATAAAGTGCCGGTCTCTCGTGTGAAAGGACCATTTTTAGGGCACAAGTATATAAGTCAATTTGTGACTCTTTGTAAAGACTTTTTGCCATTGTGAGAATCAAGAGCACAGAAATTCGAATTTGTGTCTTCTCCTCTCTCTATCTTCTTCTTTGTGAGCTTTTATGCTTGTGTATTGCTTGGAAAGAGTGTAGGGAAGTGTTGTCTATCCATGAAAGTGTTTGTTTACTATTGTTAAGGTGTGTGCGAAGTGTAGGAAGTGCTGGAGTGTAGGAAGGTCATTCCTACGACTCAGTATTTTGCTCATAACTTGAAGTAGGAGTGTCAAAATTGAGTGAAAATACCACCATTGGATGCATCTTCTCAAGAGGTTCGAAACGCATATGGTATTTGCTATGTTTGGAGTTCGAAACTGAGAGAAAAGCTCAGTTTACTGTTGGCTGTTGTTCCAAGTATCGTGACACCATGACTGACAGTTGAAGCTTGTTTGGATTAGTCTTTGCCTTGTTTGCACTCTTTGAGTAACTCATTTGCATTGATCTTCATTTGAATGCATGTCTTCATACACTCGGCTAGGTTTTGATACTCATCGGATTGATAATTAAAGCGTGAATCCCCACTATATGCACTTGAGGGGGATTGAGGTATAGTCTCTTTCTCCACAAGTCCCTAAGTTGGTTCTTAGGTACACACGTTTTTTGGCACCGTTGTCGGGGAGTGTTGAATCAAACCGAGGCATTCGTGTGATGGTAAGTAGCTTTTTGCATTGAAGTGAGAAGAGGAGTAGTGATTTTCTCTTCTTTGGTAAGTCACTTTCAGCCGCACTTACTACTTCTCACTCTTGGAGTGTGTGTAGTGAGTTATTACTCTAGGAAAGTGAGTGGAGTGAGTAGAGTAGGAGGAGTGAGGGAGTAGGTCAAGTAATTAGAGTAGCTTTCAGTCTTTGTCCAGTTGATTTTTTTTAGTGAGTAGGAAAATTCAAAAGTATAAAAGCTAAAAAATGTCATTTTGTGAGTCACTTGTCTTGTGAACAAGTATCGTGGAAGAGTACTGTCGAGTATCGTGAGCGAATTCCGGCTGTTTGAGCTGCACAGAGCTGGTAGAGTTGTGCAAGGGTTGAGAGAAAGTAACAGAGGTGAGCATACTCATCATTCACTCATTCTTGCCACCTACATTCAGCATTTCAGAAAAAAACGATCTGCGACAGGTATCGTGAGGGTCTTACAGGGGGTAGAAGGTGTATGTTGGGTGATACAGAGAGTGAGGAGAGGGTAGATGAACCTGGAAAACATTTGTCACCATTCAAAATCCAAAAAAAACTCCTGCAAAAATTTGAAAAAGGGTCAAGTATCGTGTTCTCCCACAGTCGAGTATCACGATACCTAACAAGTATCGTGATCTCCCGTGGTTGAGTATCGCGATACTTCCCAAATATCGTGTATCGTGGTTGCCTGATCGTGATACTTCACCAAGTATCGTGTATCATATAACTTATGATCGCGATACTTCACAGAGATCGTGTATCGTTTTTCAGCGATCGCGATACTTCACCAAGTATCATGTATCGTATAACTTCTCATCGCGATACTTCACAGAGATCGTGTATCGTTTTTCAGCGATCGCGATACTTCACCAAGTATCGTGTATCGTATAACTTCTGATCGTGATACTTCACAGAGATCGTGTATCGTTTTTCAGCGATCACGATACTTCACCAAGTATCGTGTATCGTGTAACTTCTGATCGCGATACTTCTCAAGTATCGAGTATCACATTTGCTCAAGTATCGTGTATCGCCTATCGAAGTATCGTGTATCGAGTATCGCGTCTGCTCAAGTATCCAGTATCACGTTTTTGAGTATCGAGTATCGTGTTGCCTAACTATCGTGTATCGTGTTCATCTAAGTATCGAGGATCGTGGTATTGAGGTATTGTGTATCGTTTAGTTCAAGGATCGAGTATCGTGTTCTTTTTGGGTCAAGTATCGTGACTTGAGAGTTCATGGTCAGTCCTTTTCCAACCACATTTTTCTAGGATTCTGACCTTGAGTGAAGAACTCTAGAAGTTGGGGGTTGGCAAGGGTAAATAGAACTTTAAAGTGGATGAACCTAAGATCTGGGAGAACCCTAGGAAGCCGAAGAAGTGTAATCTCTTCTGTAGGTAGTGTAGCCGAGCCAAGTAGCCGTTCCCATTATTCTGAAACCTCTAGTGAGTCAGAAGAAGAAATTCCTATGGCTTCAGAGGATATGCAAAACATTGTACCAATGATTGGCATGATGTCAATTATTGAGGGAGAATATAGGACAGCTTTGGAATATGTGAACACCAACCAAAATGATATACCTATCTACTTAGATGGGCTAAACTGATCAATGGCTAGATTGAAGAAAGCTTCAGATGCTTACATAGTGCCTAGGCCAGCAGTCAAGTATTCAGGAGGATTTTATATGGATAAAAGGGACATCTAGTATGTGGTTACCGAACATCTTGAAAACATTAATGAACTTGGGGAAGAAAACAATGCTCATAACCCTAATGGTGAGGGAAATGAAGAGCGAGTGACCACACCTAGAGGGAGATCTACTGTTATTAGGGGTTGGAGAGGAGACCTGATTCCCCAAGATGACTCGTTAATGGATGTGTATTTGATTAATGGAATGGAGCATCTCCTTTGAGCCCACTCTTCAATATGGGAAGCAGCCCCTAACCCAGTGACTATTTATGAGTTACAAGATCCTGACTTCCCCACCATCATCACTTATTTGGACAAAAATCAGAGAAGGTATTGGCCCCTAACAGATTCAGAGAGAGCTGGGTTGAAATATCAGAACATTCCAGTGTTTCCCCCGATGGATCAAGCCACTACTTCACAAAATCCACATGGAACCTCTCAGAATAATTCATTTCAGCAGTCAGGACAAACACAACAAACTCAAATCCCGATTAGACCACATGTGCAGTTTGCTATGCCTGCTGTTGAAGCTCAAGGTCAAGGACAAAGAATGGAAGTGCATCAAGGAAGTGGACACACAAGAAGAAGGAGCAAGTAGGGAGCTCCAAGAAGCACTCAAGGTCAAGGACAAAGAATGGAAGTGCATCAAGGAAGTGGACACACAAGAAGAAGGAGCAAGTAGGGAGCTCCAAGAAGCACCTGTCAAATTTTCAGAAGAAATCCCTACAAAAATAGTGATTTTTATCACTAAAAACCATTGTAAATACCATTTTCCATTTTTGTAACTCCATTTTGTTCAAGCCGAGGAGTCCTCGAGCTTGAGGAGTATTAGAACTACCATCCTACCAATTTTCATAATTTTTAGACTCCGTTTGAGCCCCCAAATAAGCCCTGGAACCTATTTTTTAACTAGGCCGGACACTAGGTCTGGACAGGGCCAAAACCACTCAAAAACTATAAAAAGGGCTGGAGAGCTCATTTTTGAGGTTAGCTTGTTGTAGATTTCAGCTTTGTAAGAGAGCTCTTGTATAATCGAAGATCTTCCATTGTTCCACTCCTTGCTCTTACTTTGTGTGCGTGTGTGTGTATGTGTGTGCATGCTTGTGTGCTCTCACTCACGCACTTGTGCCATCACGTGCTCACGGTTTTCATACCGGTCCTCACGTCTCCACGGATTGACATTTATGAGGTGTATCTCCTCACGTTGGTACTCACCATTGTGCTAGAGTGACACCAAATTTGGCGCCGTTGCCGGGGAGAGAGCTTGGAGGACGAGCGTGTGACGGTAAGACGTAGAGTAGCGACGTTGGAAGGTAAAAAAATCATCATTTTCAGTTCAGTTTTTGAATTTTCCTTCTTCTTCATCTTCATCATCATCACCATCTCCACCCGCCTTCATCTTCTCAGTTTTTTTCCATTTTTTAGAGTACATTCACCTTGTTTTTACTTGTGGTTGTGAGCAAGAAGCTTAGAGAGGGTGCAGAACAGAGGCGCTGAAGAAGTAGCACCAAAATAGCTAAAAAACTGAGTGAACAGCCCCGGACAAGACGAAACCTACGCCAAGTATCGTGAGAGCTGCGCCAGAGATCGTGAGTGAGCAATCGGGCAACCTGGGGTTACACAAAGCAAGGGGAAGTGACAAAGAAGTTAGAGAGGCTCTCAAGGTGAGCAAACACCCATTTAATCTATAAATTTCTTAGTAAATTAAGTTTGGAAAGGGAAACGATCTGCGTCAGGTATCGTTTGGTACTGACAGAGGTGAAAAGGAGTGATTTGGGGTGATACAGAGAGTGAGGAGAGGAGAGAGGAAAGAGTAGAGCATGTGTACAACCAAAACTTAGAAAAAATCTTTCCCAAAACTTGTCTAAGGGTCAAGTATCGTTTTGCTCCCGCGGTCGAGTATCGCGATACTTAGCAAGTATCGTTTTACTCCTGTGGTCGAGTATCGCGATATTTCCCTCCTTTCGGTATCGTTTGGTCCAGAGATCGTTTTGATCAAAGATCGCGATACTCACTAGCGATCGTGTATCGTCTGGATCAAAGATCGCGTATCGTTTGGCTTAAGTATCGTGTATCGTTTATCAGAGATCGCGATACTTACCAAAGATCGCGTATCGTTTGGTTCAGGTATCGTCGATCGTTTTGAGCCAAGTATCGAGTATCGTTGGTGTCAAAGATCGTTTCAATCAAAGATCGTGATATTCACCAGCGATCGTGTATCGTTTGGTTCATAGATCGTGTATCGTTTGGTTCATAGGTCGTGTATCGTTTGCATGAGAGATCGGTATCGTTTCGGTCGAAGATTGGTATCGTTTATCAGAGATCGCGATATTTATCAGAGATCGGGTATCGCCTAAGTCAGGGATCGTGTATCGTTTTCTTCCAAATATCGAGTATCGTCTTGAGTTAAGTATCGTTTTGCCCGAGTATCGTGATAGTCAAGTATCATGTATCGTTATACAGCGATCGCGATACCTATCAAAGATCGTGTATCGTGGAGTTTGCTCGCGATACTTGTTGAAGATCGTGTATCGCTACTTCAAGTATTGCGATACATACCAAGTATCGTGTATTGAGTTCCTGAAGTATCAAGTATCGTGTCCTACAAATATCGTGTATCGCCTACTTTGGAGCATTTCCTGAGAGACCCTGTTTCCCAGTTTTAAACCCTAAAACCCTGAACTGGCATAACTTTCTCATACGAAATCCGTTTGCTATGATTTTGGTTTTGTTGGAAAGCTCGTGGGGAGTACAACAAAAACATCGACTGGTTAAGGTAAAATTAATACCAGGATTATTAGATAGGGTATTTTGAAGTTGACCCTCAAGGAAACTAGAAAACCAAGGAGTTCCAAAGGATTTTGGGCAATATAAGAGAACTTTGGGACTAGAAGCCAAGGCTTATGAACCTGAGATCTGGCAGACACTTAGGTAAGGATAGACAAAGCATTAGGTCATCTGAGGCTAGTGTCAACCATACAGCCAAGTCTTGGGCTCAACAGCTTAGTGGTTATCCTTACACACGAAGTTCAGAAACCAGTGACTCAGAAATGTCTTTTAGCATGGAAAGACCCACACGTGGCTCAGGCACTGCCTATTTACAGACACCAGAAGGTCCCTATAAGACCCAATTGGAGTATATCAGGACCAACCAATTAGGTGCTCGCATCTATGAGGATGGTCTAAGACGATCAGTGGTTCAACTCAAGAATCCTGACCAACCCTTTGGACTTGAACACCCAGTGGTCAAGTTTGAAGAGGGTGCTTACATTGATAAGGAAGGAACCATGTATGTGGTTACCAACTTACCAGATAGGACAGATGAGTTTGGAAATATCATTCCTGAGAATGAGATAGGAGACCTAGAGCAAGGAGACCTAGGAGGAGAACCCAAGACCCCTAGAGGTAAGTCAGTCTTAGCCAGAGTGCTCACTCCAGAATGGATTCCTCAAGATAATAAAAGCATAGAACTATTCGTGAATAGAGAAACGGAGGAAGCCTTTTGGAGATTTAGGCCAGATCAACCCAGCCCAGTAGTCACCATCTATGAATTCAAGGATCCAAAGACACCGGGGAAAGTTGTCTATCTAGATCACACATCTCAAAAATTATTCTTGGTATCAGATCATGACAGACATGCTTACACTTGGCAAGGTGAATCAATTTTCCCTCCACCAAGATCTAATGTTTCCCAAGGCCTCCAGGGAGCCGGATCATCCAAGGCTCATGAAACCCAGAGGGAAAGAACTAGAGAGAGACCGGAGGTAAGCTTTGCAGACACTGTAGGCAGAGACAGATCAGGATATGGAACGGAAAGACTTGAAAGGGAGAGACATAGAGTTCATAGGCATCAAAGAGATGATCATGATTTCCCATTGCCTAGACCACGAGAGCACTCAAGAACCCTTAGACCCTCTCAAGTGGTTAAGACAATGAAGAACTACTTTGATGCATTTGGAGATCCTTATGATCATGTGGCGGAGTTCAAACAAGTGCTAAGAGCTTAACAGGTTGAAGACTTATTCACCCAGTTCGAGGCATTTGGTTTAACTCTTAAGGGTACTGCCTTAGCTTGGTTTCAACCTCTAAACAGTCGCAACTATAGAGAGATAGGTCAGCTGCTAGAAGAATTCATTTTGGAATTTTCCAAAAGCGGTATCAGGCATAACACATCATCCTTGATCCACAGCTTCAAGCAGACACCCCAAGAAACAGTACGACTTGCAGGAAGAAGGTTTAGACAGTACTTGGAAAGATGCCCTGTACCAGAATTACCCACATCAGCCAAACAGGTGGCACTGTTTTTAGATGGCCTATTGAGCACAAAATTAAGGTCATATGTATACTTGAAAGAGCCTAGATCCATAGAAGAGTGTATACGGATATGCATTGACATAGAAGACAACTTGGGTGAGGAGTTAGGACTATCCAAACTCTATAAGGACTCTGATAGTTCTACAAGTCATACCTCTAGAGCCTCCACTGAGATAGATGAGATAGCTGAGCAAGTGGCCAAAAAGCTAGGAGTCCAAAATAGACAAATGCCAAGGGTCACCTCAGTGAAGCGATGTTATACATGTGGAGGAGATCACATGGCTAATGTTTGCCCATTGACGACTCAACCCCAAGGAAACCCTAATGCTTTATATTGCACCATTGAGAGGAAATATACAAATCATACGACCCAAGATTGTCCCTATAACAGGCAGGCTGTTAGACAAAATTATCAGCAACCTTACCAGCAGGGTAGGTATCAAAATCAGTACCAACAGCCATATTATAGGCCACAACAATATCAACCTCAATACCAGCAGCAATATCAGGCACCATATAGGCCACAACCAGTCCTAGGAAACCAACCGCCAGCTCCTGCCAATGTGATCCCAGTTAAATATACGATGGCGGAGGAGAACCCTAATAGAGCATTGGTGCCACTAGCCCCATTGGTCTCAAGAATTGATTCTCACGCTCATGGTTCAGACTACTTCCATGAAGATAGTCCACATGCTTATTATATAGAGTCACCTGAGCAAAGTGAGACTTCTCAGTGTCAATATGAGACACCACCTATGGAACAAAATTGGGAGCCAGAATACTCCAATGTCATGTATACGAATCCAAACCCTAGGCCCCAATTGAGACAAGTAAGACCACAAGCCCCTATAGGACCATGCTTTAGATGTCAGGGCGACCATTTCATTCATGAATGTCCCCACCCACCAGCTCTGGGACAAGGGCAAAACATTACAATACAAGGCTTTTGTCCTGAGTGTGGCAAGGAACATCTTCCTAGAGAGTGTCCCAGGAATCCCTCTAGTGCACCTAAGGTCACACCCATCAGCGTGGTAGGCTTAGTGGCAGATTCAAGTTTAAGTAGCAGTAATGTGGCTCCTGTACAGGCAGTTACTAGGGCACATGGTGCACAACAAGCAAAACCATCTGAGCAATCGGAGTCAAGTGAGACAGGAGAACCTAGTAAGAGGAAACCAAGAACATGGAAGGATACCAGAGAGAAGGCTAATCGCAAGTGGAACAAAAAGCTATCCGAGGTAGAAGAAAGCCTAAGGGATACCAAAACAAAAATAGAAGACATTGCATCTCAAAGCCCCTCACATGCTGAAGCTCCATCCACTCCAACTCATTCCACCCCACCACCCATTGTAAATAACCCACAACCAGGGTCTGTTCTTGCAGATCCAACCCCAGAAGGCTTGGACATGATGTTCAAGGCCTACCAGGCTCGTCTTCAAGAAGGGCCAACAACTGCAAACTTGGACAAGAGTTACCCGAGAGCAGATTTAGAGATTGAACGGATGAAAATGTGCATGAAAATGGTGGAACAAGCTCAAGCTATACTTGAGACTAGTCAAAAGTTCAATCAGACAAACTCTGTCAAATCAGATTTGCATTTCCAAGGCTTACTAGAAAAATTAGAGCAGTTGGTAAACAAACCACAAGTTCCTTTACCTCCACAGGCTCAACCAGTTGTTGAGAGAGGAAGCTCACCACCAAGGGGAGCTTATGTTCCTATTACCACGGATGCTGGAATACCTCCTTCAATTCAACAGTACTCCCAAGAGTTCTTGCGGGAAATACAGGAAGAGAAATGGGCCAAGGAGAAGGGTAACTCCCCTCCTATTCCTGAGATTGATGATCTTCATGATCAATTTCCCCAAGACATCCCATCTATCTATGGAGACCAAGCAGAGCAACAAGAAGATGAAAGATTAGATTTTGAATCTAATTCTTTACAAGAGTTGCCTCATTTCACAGGCCCATGGGAATCTGAATCTCTCCAGATCAGAGCTCCCACAATATTGGTAAAAAATGAAGACTCAGTGATTCCAAGAAACACTGATGTTGTGACAAACACTAAGGTTCAATGTCATCTCACTGTGGAAGAGCTGCTCAAAGCAAAACCTGAGCTCTGGAATCATGTGAAGGATCAGGTTCCAGAACTTGAATCCAATATGCCAAAAGTAGGCTCTAAGCAAAAAGTTCCAGAGATACCTCTCGACAAGATAGGAGACATGAGCGAAGGTGAAGAAGGTAACACTTATCTTCCGATCACCTATCAAGGTTACACAACCAAAGCAATTGTAGATTCGGGTGCTGGTGTTGCTATTGCGACCACCTCCTTGTGGAAGCGATGGGGCAAACCCACATTAAGACCAACGAGAATGAAACTTCAAATGGCAGATGGTCATTTTGAAAGACCTCTAGGATTGCTTGAAGGGATAACTCTAACCACTTGTGGTGTAGAGTTTGAACATACATTTGCTATATGTGACTTTGAAAAAAATAATGTCTACGAGATGATCCTAGGAAGACCCTTCCTACGACAATTGCAAATAGTACAGGATTGGGGAACCAACTCCTTGTACTTACAGCACTTAGGGGTCACCACCAAGGTCAATTTGAAGGACTACACCTTCAGAGATGTACCACCCCTACAGTGGAATCCTATCCACAAAGTGAAAGAAGATTCAATCTCCGTGCATTCTGGAAGTTCACCTGATCCATCATGGCTGCATGAAGATACTCACTTGTGGATGTGCAAGGTCGCAGAGGAAGAGGAAAAGCGCTTAAAAGCGAGAGAAGAAGGAACTCCCCCAGGAGATAGACCAATAAAAGACCCAGCCTATACACCGATGATATTTCCAGATGAGCAATTTGAGCCCCATGGTTGGGCAGAAATCTTAGCTACCATGGACATAGCAGTCAATGAAGAACAATGGACACCTCATTGTGATGAGGAGGGTTATGATATTTCAGTGTTCATGTGTCAGCCCCTGTTGGAAGAGTGTGATCCTAATGAGTTCATAGAAGAAGAAGAGAATGACGATGATCTAGAATCCATTGTGATGGATACTTACTTTGACTCGGAGGAACACTATTTAGAAGACATAAGAGTGTTAACCCAAAAAGAAGAAGAACCCCTCACAAGTATTAAACGATAAATTCAAAGGAAGGAAGTGAAGGAGGTCAAAAGAAAAAGAAAAGAAAAGCAGTGAAACAAGAAGAGGAAGAATCATTATTTGAAGTACCAGAAAATTTCAAGAAATATGAAGTGGAAGACCGAAAAATTTTGGTACGGATGCCTAAGAGAGAGGCCATTATAGGAGAAGCATATGACAATAAAGAAAGGATCAAAAAATTTGTAGTGACCATTGAAGGGAACGAAGAACGATGTACGTACATAGGAGATGACCTAAGTGCAAAAGAAGAAGCAGAGCTGGTAGCTCTATTAAGGGAATATAGGGACGTGTTTGCATGGCGCTATAGAGACTTGAAGGGAGTAGACCCAAAAATTTGCTCTCATACTATACCCATGACGGCTGATGCCAAGCCCACCAAACAAAAGCCCTACACATATAATGACAATTATGCAGCCAAAATAAAGGAGGAAATTGACAGGCTGATTGAAGCTGGATTCATGTATGAGATTGAGCACACTGAATGGGTGTCCCCCATTATAGTGGTGCCCAAGAAGAATGGGAACTTGCGAGTGTGCATTAACCTTAAAAAAGTTAATGCCGCTACGATCAGAGATAGTTATCCACTTCCAATCACCGAACATCTATTGGAGCGTGTTGCAGGCAAGGAAGTTTATAGCTTCCTTGATGGATTTTCAGGTTACAACCAAGTAGCCATTGCCCCCGAAGATCAACACAAAACAGCCTTTGCCACAGAATGGGGAATCTTTGCATTTCGTGTGATGCCATTTGGGCTCACCAATGCACCTGCAACATTCCAAAGGCTCATGTGTCATGTCTTCAAAGAGTTCTTGCGAAAGAGCTTAGAAGTATATGTGGATGATTTATGCGCTCATTCCCAAGAAAGAAGTTACCACATCCCTGAGCTCAGACAGATCTTCAACAAATGTAGAGATTATCGAGTGTGTCTGAACCCAGAGAAGTGTGTGTTCATGGTACGACAAGGTAAGATCTTAGGTCACATTGTTTCTAAGAATGGAATTTCAACAGATGAAGACAAAGTAAGAGCGATAGCAGAGTTGCCAAGACCAAGAAATGTTAAAGAGGTACAAGCCTTTATGGGCCATTGTGGATATTACCGTAGGTTTATCCACATGTATGCCATCATAGCTAAACCTCTTTATGGGTTGTTAACAAATTTTGAGTGGAACGAGGAATGCGAGAATTCCTTCAACGAGCTGAAAAAACGTTTGTGCACAGCACCAATATTGACTACTCCGGATTGGAGCAAACCCTTTCATGTCCATGTAGATGCCTCCAATCATGCAATAGGATGTGTGCTAGCACAACCCACAGGTGAAGGAAACTTGGATTTGCCGATAGCATATGCTAGTAGGCAATTAAATGCAGCTGAACGAAATTACACCACAACGGAGAGAGAAGGCTTAGGCATGGTATACGCTGTGAAAAAGTTTAGACACTATTTATTGGCCAATAAGTTCAAGTTTTTCACTGATCATCAAGCTTTACTATATTTGGTCAATAAACCTTGCAATACAGGCCGCTTGGTGAGATGGTTCCTCTTACTAATGGAATACGACTTTGAAGTTGTTGTCAGGAAAGGTAGAACCCATCTTAGGGCAGACCATCTTTCTCGTATCACTTCAAGAGAGCCACCACAAGGAGTGTCTGATGAATTGCCCGATGCTTATCTGTTCAATTTAGAAGTTGTTCCTAAATGGGCAAATAAGTTGGTACCAGTCCTAACCTTTGGGCCTGCAAATAAAAATGTGAAGACAAGCAAAGAAGAAATTGTAAAATCACAAAAGTATCAAATATTGGCCGGAAGTATGTACAAGCAAGATACCGAGGGCGTATTAGCTTGCTGTGTCGAGGACGATGAACATACTAGTTGGTTACAACAAGCCCATGAAGGATTGCTAGGAAATCACTACTCTAAACAACGAACATTGCAGAATCTAAAACATTTAGGAGTGTATTGGCCTAGCATGGACAAAGAAATACAAGAGTGGATCCAGAATTGTCCAGTGTGCCAGAAGAGACCCCCAGTGGAACATGCCACTCTTTATCACGTGTCATTAATCCCAGATTGGAGTGCTCCATTGGTCGAGTTCATGAGATCGGGAACATTACCCAATCAGGCTAGTCTTGCAAGAAAACGGAGCATGGAGCAAGAGGCTCAAGACTATGCCTTAGTAGGAGACAACCTATATCGAAGGGGCAAGGATGGTTACCTAAGACTGTGCGTTCATGAATCAGACTATTTGAAAGTCTTAGAAACTGCACACAGCGGTGCTGCAGGTGGACACTTTGGGCCTGACAGAGTAATTAAGACCATTCTATTCTCAGGACTTTGGTGGCCCACTCTTCATATGGATGCACATACTTATGTGAAGAAATGTGACACATGCCAACGTGCCCAATATTCGATAAGAAAAGACGAGATGCCTTTAAGGCCAATGATGGGTGGACGAGCATTTTCGAAGTGGGGTATAGACTTTGTAGGTCCCATCAACCCCCCAGCTAGAAACTCCCATGCAGAATACATTATTGTAGCCACAGATTACCTTACAAAGTGGGTGGAAGTAAAAGCCACGACAAAGAATGATGCTCAAACGACGGCTAAGTTCTTATTCGAAAATGTGTTCACTAAATATGGGTTACCAATAGAGTTGGTTAGTGATAGAGGTACGCACTTCTTGAATGAGGTCATTGAAAATCTCCTTCAAGAATTCATGGTGATACATAAGAAGTCTGCCCCCTATCACCCACAAGCTAATGGACAAGCCGAGAGCACGAATAAGATCCTATGTAACGTATTGACGAAACTTGTAAATAATAAACGCTCTGATTGGGACAAACAACTTCATCATGCTGTTTGGGCATACCGAGTTGCCTACAAAACGGTACTCAATGCTACCCCATTTCAGATGGTCTTTGGACAGAATGCCATGCTACCATTGGACTTCCTAATCCCAGCCTTGAAAGTGGCACAAGAGCATGAGTGGAATGGACATGAGTTGTCTTCCAGGATCTTTGATCTAGAACGCTTAGGTGAGACGAGGCTACGGGCAGCAGCAGGCATTTATGCTGCAAAGAAAAGGAAAAAGGCATACTTTGATGCCCATGTAAAGGATAAAGGATTGAAGGAAGGAGATCTAGTGCTGGTTTATACGCTCAAGCAACATGCCCGCAAATTGGAGAAACGAGGATATGGACCCATGATCATTAATAGACTCTCCACTAGCGGTGCAGTGCAATTGGCCACTTTAGAAGGTGATATCCTACCAAACTATATTAGTGGATGCCGAGTCAAATTATATCAAGAACCTCTTACAGAGGAAATGCTCATGAGACTCAACACTGCTAAGAAGCGAAAAGAAGAAGAGTTAAGGGTTAGAGAAGAAGCACAAGCAGAGGCTAGAGAGCGCATCAGAAGAAATAAGTTACGGCGGCTAGGCCTAGATGTCAACACAAAAGCTCCAAAATATCACATGGACATGTGCCAAAAATCAGGCATAACTACTTCTCGAATAATTGATCGACGGCCCTTTGTGACTATAGAGGTAGGACAAGGAAAGAGTGTAAGGACTGTGAGAGCATTGGTTGACTCAGGAGCAGCAACTAGTGCAGTTAGACTTTCATACTGCCAAGACCTGCATTTGGACATCAAGCCCATAGAAGCCTATCTCATAGGATTAGGAGGCATGGAAACACCCTGTTTGGGCGAGGTGGAACTTCCCATCTACCTTCAAGATGTTCCAATAAAAGTCAAAATGCTAGTGTGTCATGATGAGGACCTCACAGAGCCACTTGTCTTGGGTCAAGATTGGATTTACGACCATGCTGTCAACTTGAACCTAAGAAGTCAACTTCTTCAAGTGTGGGTATATAATCAATGCATTACATTAGAATTGGAGAATCACATGCCCACTGACAACACCACACACTCTCTTTGTTCCTCTAAGGCTAATCTTCTCGAACAAGATGTTGTAGATGTCAAAAGCTCTATGATCCAGACGGACGCAATCACGGAAGGACAGTCGCAAAGGCAAGATGAACCTTCTTCTTGTTTATTTTTCAAAGAGTAAAGCATCCACAGTAGTTCAACTTCAGAAGCAAGCAAAACAGTGCAAGACAGCCAGTCTATCAAATAAACAAAGAGCCTTCAAGAGGAAAGAAGTGTTGGGCATGACACAGATCTGGGTAAAGAAAGGAGTACAACCATCGATGTTGCCTCAAAGACTCCCACCCAACCAGATCGACCATGACAACAGAAGGACCAAACACCCACGACAGGCTCAAGCACGAAGACTCCAACAAATTTGGGTACCGAAGCTATCAATGAAGGCCGACCACAATCAGGTACAAATTTGGGTGCCTAAAAAATTAGCTACTGCTCAACAAGGGCGATTACAGATGTGGGTACCCAAGAAGCTCTTACACGTACAAAGGCCTATGCTCCCCACCATGCAAAAGGCCTCAACAAAGAAGCCAAGGAAAGCAAAGGGTAAGAACAGATTACAAAGACCAGAAGAAGACAAACTCAACCCTTCTACAAAAATAAGCAGGCACTCACCCAGGACATGGGTTTGGAAGCCAAAAGCACAAGCAACATCCACAGAACCAAGGGGCCAACCACACTGGATACCAAAGTTTGGACAGCATTCAAAGAAGAACTGGCCTGAGGTGATCTCTACAGGGCCAAATACTATTCGAAAATGGGTTCCCATTAGGAGGATTACATCATTTCGAGATCCAATCGACACCTCCAAACAAAGAATGCATCAACTATGCGAGTAGCATCAAAAGCCTCGACGAACAGCAACCATGTGCCTTTGGCATAACCCAGTCTCTTGCACCATTCAGGTCATGCATTTCCAAAGTATGCATCAACATAGGGCCACATTACATGGCCGTGCATAGACACAATTGAGAAATCCCAGGCACATGAGACACAATTTTCACATGCAAAATATGTTATTGATACTAACCTCTTTCTTCTTGTTTGATACCATCGTGTGTTCCAAAAAAAAAAAAAAAAAAAAAAAAAAGGGGCAAAGAAGAGGACTGTGCTTGAAAATGCTCATCAGCGAACTTCCAGCAAGGACATCCCTCAACAAAAAGGACAAGCTGACGGTCAAACACCATGACGGAACTACAACACGAAGAGATGAAGATCAACGGACCCTTCACCATGGTAAGACGTGTATGTTTCAACAACACTATAACCATGATAGATTAGGAAACCTCTTCGTCAACATACCCTTGAGCACTTAGCTCAAGACCCAATCTCTTGCACCATACTTCTTGCCATGCATTTTCCAAGTACGCATACGTAGGGCCACATTACAAGGCACAAGGCACATATTTTGTTCAACCCATGCGCTAAAGCACTTACCCATCATCCATTATGGGTTACAAGTACTTGGCATGAAAACTATGAAAGCCATCTTTGGAAGAATCAGAGGACATCACGGTGACCACTACAAGAACAAGGGAGCCATCCACAATTGAGAGATGCTCATAATCAACATTGAACACCTCCTTTGAGCAACTAGTAGTTTTGGAAAACTCACAAATGCACCATCCAGATGGAATACAAGGCCGAAGTACGTACAAAGGGACTACAAACTGCAAGAGATAACAGTGGCAAAGTGAAGAACTAGACAAACGACCAGGACACATTGGGAAGAGGGCTCGCCCCTGTTGGACGCAAAGGACGCTACCTCTCAACGTACTACACGGAACGACCACTACAACAAGGGTCTGTCAGGGACGACAGACTCAAGAGGGGGGGGAGTGTTGAAGCTCAAGGTCAAGGACAAAGAATGGAAGTGCATCAAGGAAGTGGACACACAAGAAGAAGGAGCAAGTAGGGAGCTCCAAGAAGCACTCAAGGTCAAGGACAAAGAATGGAAGTGCATCAAGGAAGTGGACACACAAGAAGAAGGAGCAAGTAGGAGCTCCAAGAAGCACCTGTCAAATTTTCAGAAGAAATCCCTACAAAAATAGTGATTTTTATCACTAAAAACCATTGTAAATACCATTTTCCATTTTTGTAACTCCATTTTGTTCAAGCCAAGGAGTCCTCGAGCTTGAGGAGTATTAGAACTACCATCCTACCAATTTTCATAATTTTTAGACTCCGTTTGAGCCCCCAAATAAGCCCTAGAACCTATTTTTTAACTAGGCCGGACACTAGGTCTGGACAGGGCCAAAACCACTCAAAAACTATAAAAAGGGCTGGAGAGCTCATTTTTGAGGTTAGCTTGTTGTAGATTTCAGCTTTGTAAGAGAGCTCTTGTATAATCGAGGATCTTCCATTGTTCCACTCCTTGCTCTTACTTTGTGTGCGTGTGTGTGTATGTGTGTGCATGCTTGTGTGCTCTCACTCACGCACTTGTGCCATCACGTGCTCACGGTCTTCATACTGGTCCTCACGTCTCCACGGATTGACATTTATGAGGTGTATCTCCTCACGTTGGTACTCACCATTGTGCTAGAGTGACACCTGCAAATAATCCTAACTATCGGCCTCAGCCACCTGTTGACCCATGGAATGGAATTCCTGCCCCAGTTAGACCACCTGTAGCAAGAGGACCTGGTATCCCCATAGGAAGACCAGTTTTCCCTGTAATGCCTAGACCGCCTCAAGGAGGAAGAAGATTAAGGCCAATTCAAGTGGCCAAATGCATGAGAAATCACTATGATGGCTCGAGTGAACCTTACAATCATATAGCTGAATTCAAGCAAGTAATCAGAGCCGAACAAGTAGAAGATTTTTTGATCCAATATGAATCTTTTGGTCTAACTTTGACGGACACAGCTCTGGCTTGGTTCCAGCCGTTAGATCCAAATGATTTTCAGAACATGGAACAAGTCTACCAAGAAATGATTGAAGAATTCACTAAGTCTGGAATTAAAAACAACTCGTCATCATTAATCCATAGCTTTAAGCAAGCTCCTATGGAATCAGTGAGATTGGCAGCAAGAAGATTCAAGCAGTATGTGGATAGATGCCCAGTGGAAGAGAGACCCACCCAAAACAAAATGGTGTCATTATTTTTGGAAGGATTATTGAATGGATCATTAAGATCTCTGGTGTATGTGAAGAGAGTCCAAACCTTGCAAGAATGCATTGACCTAGAGGACAATCTAGCGGAGGATCTGAAAATACCTCAAGGTAGTATGAAGAGTGAAGATTCAGCAAGCAGCACATCGAACCCTAAGAACAATGTTGAGGAAATAGCCGACCTAGTAGCAAAGAAGCTAAATGTCCAAGGACAGAGGAACTACCCCAACAACCCAATGAGAGTGTCCATGCTTAGAAGATGTATGCATTGTGGAGGTGATCATCCATCTCATTTGTGCACTAGGGGAATAGTCCCACCACCTTCCTATGCTTACAATAGACCACCTGTGCCAGGCCCTCTACAATATTGAAGCATAGAACAAAAATACACAAATCACAGTGCAGAAAATTGTCCCTACAATAGGCAATCAAGACCAACACAACCTGTTATGAGACCTTATGGATACCCTCAGAGAGAACAAGGAGGTGAAGCCTTTAGGTATCCCACATATCAGCAGCAAGCAACTGTACCACGACCATATGCCTATCAAAGTTACACTCAACCACAACCAGTGTTAGGGCAACAACCACCTCATCCTCAGAATGTTGTCCCAGTGAAAATAGCTCAACCTGAAGAAAACTTAGAAAGAGCAATAGTCCCAGCCACACCTTTGACTAGTAATGAATCGTATGACTCATCCTATGACCAGAGTCGAGCATATTCCACTTATGAAAGCTCTATGATAGAATATGGGCAAATGTACGAACCATATGCCTATGGCATGGAAATGCCAGATAGTTCCTATGGATATGAGCAAGACTATGTGTCATTAATGTACACAGCTCTAAGAGCATACATACCCCCCCGACCTATGAACAGACCGCCTGTACCTAGAGGACCATGTTATAGATGCGGAGGTGATCATTATATCAGAGAATGTACACTACCAAACCCACCACCACCACAGTGAGTCTGGGAAGATGGAAGAACCGTAGAGACAGGATAAAGGAAAAGAAATTGTTACAAAAGAAGGAAATTGGGAAGAGAGAACAAAATCTAAAAGAGAAACAAGAAGAGGAAGGAGAAAATCGGAAGGGAAAGTCAAAAAAAGAAGAAGTAGGATCAGTTTTAGCAGATCCCATGCCTGAAGAATTAGCCATGTGGATTCAGGCATACAAAGCACGAATAAGAGCAGGACCTACCATTGAACAACATTAAAGAGAATATCCTAGAGGTGACCTAGAGAAAGAAAGGTTGGAGATATGCAAAAAATTAATTGAAGTGGCTCAACAGACCTTAGAAAAACCTGTTGTTCAATTACCCAACTCGTGAATTCTCGAAAAAGAATTCCAAAAGTGTGTCATCCTTAATGACCCTGAGAAAACCAAAGAAGGTGAGATACACAATGAAAATCACTTTGAGGATAAAAGGGAAGGATCCATTATTCTTGAAGTAGAAGGAGAATGGCCTAAAGATTTGTGGGCGAGAGTCCACGAAGACCGGTGGAAGAAAGTGGAAGGAATAGAACCACTCTTTGAAGAGCTAGAAGCAGAAGATGGAATAGAGGTTTCAATACCTGAGTTGAATTCAAAAGAAATATTACCAATTGATCCAAGTAACGAAGAAAATGATAGTGTAAAGGCTTTGCCAAATTACATAGGAGAGTACAAACATAATTCAGAAATGTATTGCATTCCCTCAATAAGGAAAAAAGAACCGAACCCATTAGTCCAAACATCGGATATCATACAACATCTTAAAAAGGTAAAAATCCCTTGTACCCTGACGTTAGAAGAACTGTTAAGAATCAAACCACATTTGAAGGAGAAACTGACCAGTCAATTCGAGATCAAGACGGAAGAAAAAGAGATATCTGATGAAGTAAACATAGTAAAAATCCCAATCGATAAGGTTGGAGATTTTAGTGAAGGAGATGAAGGAAATACTTGCCTTCCAATTACCTATAGGGGTTACACCACCAAAGCCATTTTAGATACAGGAGCTGGAGTAGGAATAGCAACTAAAGAAATCTGGGAGAAATGGGGAAAACCAGCTCTAAGACCAACACGCATGAAGATACAAATGGCAGATGGACACACTGAACGACCCTTGGGATTATTGGAACGAGTAGTTTTTACCACTTGCATAGTTGAGTTCCAGCACACCTTAGCGATTTGTCAATTTGAAAGGCCTAGCAATTATTAAATGATACTTGGAAGACCTTTTATGAGACAATTAAAGGTGGTGCAAGATTGGGGAAAAGACGCAGTATACTTACAGCATGAAGGAACCACCACAAGAATAAATCTCCACACATATACATATCAAGAGGTTCCCCCCTTACAATGGAATCAGATTCATAAGGAGGAACATAATCAGTCGATTCATAGTATAGGTTCAAGTGATCAATCATGGATGAACGAAGACACTCATCTATTGATATGCCAAACTACGAAAAAGGAGGAAGATAGGAGAAAAGGATGGCAGCAAAAGCAAGGAATCGCTAGATCTGTGCAAGATCCAGCCTACATGCCTCAAATATTCTTAGATGAAGAATTTGAACCTCATGGTTGGATGGAGATTTTAGCTACTCTCGATGTGTGCGTAAACGAAGAAGTGATAATCATGAATGAATGCATTGATGAGGAAGGATATGACGTTAGTCTATATGTGGTAGTCCTTCAGGAGGCTGAAGAAAGAGAAGTCATAGAAAAGGAATGGAAGGAAGACTACGAGAGCATAGAAATGGAGCAAGAACACATGGAAACAGAAAATGAAACTCAAGAAATAAGTGTCATAGATAATGAAATAAATCAAGAACCAACACAGGAAGAGGAGCTTGGATTAGAAAAAGCAAAAATTGATGAAGAAAACAAGCCTCAAGACCAATTTGAAGTGCCCGCCCACTTCAAAAAATATGGAGTAGAAGAGAGAAGAATTGCTATTCAAATGCCAAAACGAGAAGCACAGTCGGGAATAGCATATGAAAACAAAGAGCAAACCAAGAAGATAGTAGTAACGTTAGAGGAAGGAGAGGAGCGATGTACTTTCATAGGACAGGATGTCTCAATGGAGGAAGAACAAGAGTTAATAAGACTCATAAGGGAATATCGGGATGTCTTTGCCTAGACCTATAAGGATTTGAAAGGAGTAGACCCTTCTATATGTGCTCATAGAATCCCTATGACATCCGAAGCCAAACCTTCTAAACAAAGACCGTACACATACAATGATGTGTACTCAACAAAGATAAAGGAAGAGATAGATTAGTTGTTAGATGCTGGATTTATATATGAGATTGAACACACGGAATGGGTATCACCTTTGATGGTTGTACCAAAAAAGAATGGGAAGTTAAGGGTATGCATTAATCTGAAAAAAGTGAATGCTGCCACCATCAGAGACAGTTACCCGTTGCCCATCACGGATCATCTTCTGGAGAGAGTGGCAGGGAAGGAAGTGTATAGTTTTTTGGACGGCTTTTCAGGATATAATCAGGTAGCCATTGCTCCTGAAGACCAACATAAAACAGCCTTTGCAACTGAATGGGGAGTATACGCCTTTAGGGTTATGCCTTTCGGCCTAACCAATGCCCTAGCCACTTTCCAAAGATTGATGTGCCATGTATTCAAAGAGTTCTTGAGAAAGAGTATGGAGGTGTACGTGGACGATCTATGTACTTATTCAGCTATACGATCAGAGCATATCCCTGAACTAGGAAAGATCTTTGCCAAATGTCGACAATATAGAGTATGCCTCAACCTAGAAAAATGTGTCTTCATGGTTCACCAAGGAAAGATATTAGGACATATTGTCTCTAAAAATGGAATCTCAACTGATGAAGACAAAATCAAAGTAATTCTGGATTTACCGAGACCAAAGACTGCTAAAGAAGTACAAGCATTTATGGGACATTGCGGATACTACCGAAGATTTATACATATGTATGCCATAATTGCTAGACCTCTTTATGCATTATTGACACAGTTTAACTGGACTGAAGAATGTGAAAAAGCTTTTAATGAATTAAAGAGTCGATTGAGTTCAGCCCCAATCCTTTGAGTACCTAATTGGAACAAACCATTTCATATCCACGTAGACGCTTCCAAGTTTGCCATTGGTTGCATCTTAGCTCAACCTGCAGATACAGGAAAGTTAGATCACCCTATAGCCTATGCAAGTAGACAATTGAATCAAGCAGAACGCAATTATACCACAACCGAAAGAGAAGGCCTAGGAATGGTGTATGCAGTAAAGAAGTTTTGACACTACTTATTGGCAAACAAATTCAAATTCTTCATTGATCATCAAGCCCTACTATACTTAGTCAATAAGCCTTGTAATATAGGACGACTAGTACGATGGTTTCTATTGTTGATGGAATTTGATTTTGAAGTAGTAGTCAAGAAAGGAAATACCCACATAAGAGTGGATCACCTATCAAAAATGACACACGGTGAACCACCCGTAGGAGTATCAGATGATCTGCCAGACACGTACCTGTTTAACCTCGAAGTATGTCCCCAATGGGCAGAAAAGTTGATCCTTATACTCACGCATGGACCTAAAAATGGGATCACACCAAACCGAACTCAAGACCTATGGAAGACTAAAAGCCTTCATATCATTGCTGGAAGCTTGTATCACCAAGACTCGAATGGATTACTCATGAGATGCGTAGAAGAAGAGGAACAAGAAATGTGGCTTCAAAAAGCACATGTAAATCAATGGAAAACTCATCTGAATGCGAACGGAACATGGCAAACACTAAGAAGATTGGGCATATATTGGCCAACCATGCAGAGGGATGCGCATAACTATGTATCAGCCTGCCCAACCTGTCAAGAACGGAATCCAGAAGAGAACTCCACTCTATGCTACTCCACTATAGCACCAAGATGGAGCATGCCTCTGGTGAAGTTCTTAAAGACCCAAGAGTACCCAGAAGGAGCCACTCTAGCAAGAAAACGAGCACTTGTAGAACAAAGTAAGGATTATGCTCTTATCGAAAAACAACACTTCAAACGAGGAAGAGATAATCATTTGCGAATGTGCATTCATGAAGATGAGTATCTTGCTGTTTTAGAGATGGCACATACAGGAGATGCAGGAGGACATTTCTCTGTAGATAAAACAGCAAAAATGATTCTCTTTGCTGGAATGTGGTGGCCAACTTTACATCAGGATGCAGCAACATATGTGCAAAGATGTGATACGTGTCAACGAACAAAATATCCAATTAGAAGGGATGAAATGCCACTAAAACCCATGATGAGTGCTAGAGCCTTTACTAAATGGGGAATAGACTTCATAGGACCTATTAGCCCCCCCAGCTAAAGGATCCCACGCAGAGTATATAATTGTAGCCACAGACTATCTGACCAAATGGGTTGAAGCCAAAGCAACCAAGAAAAACGATGCAAGAACTATTGCCAAGTTTCTCTTCGAGAACGTTTTCACTAGATTTACACTACCGATAGAAATTGTGAGTGATAGAGGTACGCATTTTGTGAATGAAGTGATAGAAGCCTTACTGAATGAATTTTTGGTAATTCATAAGAAATCAGCCCCTTACCACCCACAAGCCAATGGACAAGCCGAAAGTTCCAATAAAATCTTATGCATAGTTCTCACAAAAATTGTGAACAATGGTAGATCTGATTGGGATAAACAATTACATCACGCTTTATGGGCATTCAGAGTAGCCTACAAAACAGCCATAGGAACTACTCCTTTTAACTTAGTGTATGGACAAAATGCTATTTTGCCAATTGATTTCTTAATACCCACTCTCAGAGTAGCTACAACTCATGAGTGGACGGGACATGAACTCTGAGCTCAATTGGATCAAATAGAGAAGCTTCATGAAACTAGGTTACAAGCAGTAGCAGGGATTTATGCTGCAAAAAGGCGACAGAAGGCATATTTTGATGCTCATATTAAAGACAAAAAAATTTGAAGGAAGGAGATTTAGTTTTGGTATATACTCTGAAACAACACGCTAAGAAGTTGCAAAAGAGAGGATATGGCCCGTTGATCATCAATCGTATATCCACGAGTGGAGCCATCAGCTTAGCAACTCTAGATGGAGAAGTATTACCAAACTATATCAGTGGTTCTCGAGTGAAAAAATATCTAGAACCATTGACTGAAGAAACAATGCCAAGGGCAAGAATAGACGCATCAAGGAGGAAAGGATACGAGAAGAAGCGAGACAGGAAGCACTAGAACGAATCAAGAAACGAAAAGAGTGGATGAGAGAGAGAGATGAAAGATATCGACTAGGAGAAGAACTCATCCCAATGGCTAATTTTAGAGCCACTGAAAACCTAGGTCAACAGAGGACACAACCATATTTGAATTTGGGAGCCGGAAAAGGAATACCACTTAGTGGATGCTCTCATTGACACAGGAGCCACCATAAGTTGTATCAAACTTTCATTGACTCAAAAACTTAAGGAGGAATTACGTCCATCAAAGGCACAATTGATAGGGATAGGGGGGACAATTACTCAATGTATGGGTGAAGTAACCTTACCTCTACATATTGGAAACAATACTATGGAACAGAAGCTTTTAGTATGTCAGGATGAGGACTTACTCAAAGACTTAGTGCTAGGTCAAGACTGGATATACGAATATGAAGTGACTATCCAATTGGCCTTAGGATACATCTCAGCCAAGATAGGACATCGTGAAGTATTCAGCATGCTAGACGAACGACCAATCAAAGCCGCAAGTATAGAGCCAAAAACTCACGCAAATGAACAAAGTGATGCATGTATGTTCACTAGCACTATGGAAACCCCTTCATATAGTACTTCATGTAAAGACACACCGAATTCTACTTGCACACCACCTTCTAATCTAGCAAGTCACAAGAGTGTCATTCTATCTAAAAACAGCCTTAGCGAAGAACCATGCACAAGAGAGACTAGTTCTCCGAATAATCCCAAGTCTGCACCTATTAGAATATACCCCATTCCTTACACTCGACAAGCTTGGATAAGGAAGGATCAGGTAGCTACATATCTTCTACAACAGAAACATCAGCAACATCCGAACAATCCATCGAACAAGGAGACAAATTACTTTGGACACCGACGTCCACAACAAATTGCTAGAATATGGGTTCCAAAGAAGGTGATGGCCGCCCAGTCGGACCGAACTCAAATATGGATTCCCAAGTCATGTACTCAAAGGGCAATCACCAGAAAGGATGAACCATTGCATAAGGAGAATCGGGATGGTCTAAAGACCAGACAACCAAAGATGAACTGCTACAAGACAGAGCTGGAGTCTACATACAATTCACATGTCATTCCAAGATTCAAAAAGCAGACAAAGCAGAAGCACCAGATGAGAAGCATCACAATCAGCAGGAGGGTTGGGAACACGATTTCTCCCAACAAAATAAAGCAGATTTGGATGCCGAAAGACAAAGCAAGCTGTGTATATCTTCCAAATAATTCGAGTTGCACGCATTTGGGGTTACCAGAATCCAAAGTATGCATGATAGGGCCACATTACAAGGCCATGCATTCGGCACAATATTCTTCTATTTCAGGATAGCGAAGCACATTTTCCTCTTGGGAAATAGGAGAGCACTTGTACATCATTTAAAGAAAATTACTAAAAAAAATAATAAATGCTTCGGCTATGAACTCACTTTTCTGTTTTTCTTTCAGACAAAAACATAAAAATATCTAAAAGTATGAAAAATCTCAGGTATTACCTTTCTCACACCCACGGGGAAGGGACGACACCATTCACTCGGAGCAATGTCAATCTTATGAAAGACAAATGAAGGAGGATTTATGATACTATATAGCCACTAATTCATACTCTATATTGAGTGCAGATGGCATCCACTAATTCCGAAGTGACTCAAGAGGAAGAGGTTTAGCTTCTTCCACTAGAATCTATAACAAAAGCAAGAGGCCATTGGTTTTTGGATGACCAACCAGTGTCGGACCTCATTTTCATACCATCAAGATTATGGACAGGGATCACTACTTCCCTATTATGTCGCAAGACTTCAAGACTATCATACAAGGATTACCTCGCATGATGGATGTCTGGACACAAGCAGGAATTGAGGCATTTCTCAAACTGCCTATTTATTTGCCAGATTTTCAAAGATGCACGCAAGTGCTGAACACCCTTTAGCCTGCAGCGAATAGGATATCAGTTCCTGAGGCACGAGTATTGGACAAAGTGGGTACCTGGAAAACCATTCAATTCACTCATGAGTTAATCAACAAAGCTTTTGGATGGAATCAAGAAGGAAGCACCAATGTCAAGGAGGAATGTCATGATCCAAAAAAGAGATCCTTTTTGGATATCAATAGAACGGATATTGAAGATGTTGTCCGCTTAGTGCATCAGCACTTTTGTTTCCCGAGTATGCATAGATACACAGCCCCTCAAAAGATTGTCGTACAACTATTATCTCATGCTATGAGGCAAGTCGGTAATAAAGTAAACATGACGCCTTATGTTCAAGACCGATTGTTTGAAGCCAAGAAGAAGTGGGGCCAGAAAAAATTTCTCAATGGCAGTTCAGCTTTGACCTTACTCATCTATGAGGCACTTGATATGAAAAATTGTCTGCGTGAGATGCCAACCTCAGAGGGGTTAGCCCAATATGTCAAGTTCGCTACGGTTCCCAAGAAGAAGAGAGAAATTATTGTTGTCGAAGAAGTAGGAACAAGTTCACTGAAACCCATGAGAGGTACAAAGCGCCTCAGAGAGGAAGAAGCCCAGGCTACACCTCAATCAAAGAGGACACATACTTTGCCTAAGATTCCTGTAGCCCAAATACCGATCACCAAGAGAGACCTCTCCGCAGCCCTAAAAGAGACACATCAATACATGCAAGGGCAAGTGAATCTAAATATTCAAGGTCATCACTACAGACAAGCAAGTCAAGAAAAGCAACAACAGAGTAGACCCCAGAACAAGCGGCCAGATACAAAGCACTGGGCTTAGAAGATTCAAGCTCCAATGAAGAATCTAGTCCTGAAAAAGATACTTTGGATACCGACATAAGGACAGAAACTAATGAGGGAGAATGGATAGAGATTAATCAAGTCGAAGTTACGCCAGACAACCAACAGGGACAAGCTAAGAGCCAAGAACCCAAGGAACCAGATCATGTCATTCAATTGAATGATACAACAAAGATTAGTATCAAAGAAGTTACCACATCGAATAAAGAAGTAATGCAACCTATCAAGGAAGAAATGCAAACTCCAATCAACAAAGAGTCAGACCTACACAAAAATGAAGAGCAAATTGTAATTGAAGTACCGAAGGACACTCCTCAAGGAAAAATCAACCACATGGAGGCTGAGCCAAGGATACAACTCCACATTAGGCAGCCCCATGACACTACATTACACGTAGCACAAGGAAAAGATGTGACAACAGGAGCAGAACCGAGTGTTCCTAAAACATGGTTAAATGTGGATGTCACACAATTAAAGCTTGTGGTCAAGTAGATGATACAAACGGCCATGGATACACAGCAACAGATGATGGATATAGATGCAGACTACGACAAAGCCATGAGGGAAAAGAATCAGTTCCAAATCATGAGTGAGCAACTATCTGCACAATTAATCCAGGGACAAAAAGATATTGCTGTCAAAGAAACGGAGTTACTTGAAGTAAAAACACAATGTGACACATTGATGACCTAACATCGTCAACTCCAGGCACAATTAATGGACTTACAAAGATTACATGAAGCCAGCGAGGCCGACAAAGAGCGCATAAAAGCTAGAAGTCATCTGCTTGAAACACAATTGAAGGTATACATGGAGGAGAATGACACTTTACGAAATAGAAATAAAGAACTGATGAAGTCATTGCTATATGATCAATCTATCGAAAAACAAGAGACAATGGATCTTGATCAGGGAGAATTAAAAGCTCAAATCAAGAAATATGCAGATTTGTTGAAACAAGAGCAAGAATTGAGAGAAGATTGGGAACGCAAGTACATTCAAGAAACAAATGAACTAAAAAAGCAGTTGAATACAGCCCATGGAAAACTTGCAGCAAGCTACAGTGAAAATATGGATCACGCAGCAGAAATTGGCAATGAACTGCTGACAGGCAAAGAAGCACTCAGAGCAGCCATGCAAGAAAATAAAGAAAAGACTGAACGTATAGCACAGTTAGAGATCCAAGTAAAGCAAAAAGCACCAATCGGGACACCAGTAGAGCCAACAAAAGAGAATCCTACTGACGAGGTAGAGGTACGTCCTCTATCTCCCCCGATTTATAATTCTCCAATACATGAGCAGGTAGTGGACATACATGATGATCATCCGATGCCATACACTGCAGAAATAGGTCAGAAGGAACGGGCACTATTGGTGTCCTGATTGACCGAAAGTTTTGAAAATGAAGTCATCAAAGTCATGAAGGAAGAAAAGATCAAAGGTAAAGACTTGGACATGATTATGAAGCCTTTCAACATTCCCTACGGACTGATGAAAGAGAAAACAAGACAATATATAAAGAAGATTACACAGAAAAATCCAGACGAGCAGCTAAACTTCAAACATGACACATTCGCTTACACTGAAGAAGAATTTGAAGCTGCACAACCTGTTTGGAGAAGGAAATTTTTGGGGAAAAATCCTACACTACGGGTGCATTGGCAAGCCGCACCATATTTACTACAGGTAAACCCTTCTTTTTGCCCAATGCCATGTCGCAGAGAAGCACGCGAATTTTTGGATATGCAAAAGACAGGTGTAATCAATAAACAGTGGCTAAACTACCCGCTACTTCCAAATCCACCACATAATTATTTACCTACAGAAGATTACATGGTAAAGACAATCGAATTTTGGCTGCAGACATATGCTACCGTACCAGATTTAACTATCAAGCTAACAAATAAAATACTCACTATGATACTTACAGTATTGAAGGTCTTCAAGCATGCTGCATATACATTTTTGAATTTCATTGGCATTAACCAAGGAACAGATATTCTGGTTTTTGACTTGTCTGTTACGCCTAGCCGTCCTACCATAATGGCTTATTATTCAAGACTCATGTTTTTGCCAAGCACATATATGCAGACCTTCAAAGAAGCTTTCTTCATAGGATTTTTTGAAATCGATTCAGAAATCTTTTTGAAGATGTCATCCAACTTGAATGCCAGATTAGTGGCATATGAACTGAGCTTCTTCGCCGACCATAGACAGCCACCTAATGATGGCATAAAAGCTGAACAGTGGAAACAGCTAATGATACGTGAAGCCAATCTGCTTAATGAAACAGAGCAAAAAGTATATAGAACATACTCCCATCGACTGTCAAAGCCTGTCGGGGATGACAGAGTTCAGGAGGGGGGCAGTGTTCAGGGTGAATCAAGCAAAAAGAAGAAAAGAAAAAGACAACGAAAGAAGCTTCACTAAACATGTAATATTTGAAGACATATCTCTGCAAGAAGCCCCGCAGGGGCGCAACACCCATCTCTGCACAGAGCCCCGCAGGGGCACGCATCAAGGAAAAGCACGTAAGTGGAAGGAGGGACCAGGGCCAGGAAAGTATCCATGAAGAATTGCAAGACAATAATTGGCAGGTACTAATCCTTCCGCTGACAGCGTGCGGTGAAAAGAAAGTAAACAGGCTCAAAGCAATACAACAGGGTCACATGTGTGCAACTTGGACAAATCAGAGTACCACAAGCAAGACATAGGTCACTGGTGGCGTGCGTGGCAACCCAACTGAATACAACAACCCAAATATGTGATATACGGAATATCAAGGGGCAAAATAGAAGCAAAGGACATAGATCGGATAAAATAACAAATTCTCTGACGGTCCTTATTGCTTCTTCGACCACTGGGTGCATGTATTCAGACCTCTTAAAGCAAGCCGAAGACAGAAGCAAAGGGCAAACCTCGGATAAGATAACCAATTGTCTGACGGTCCTTATTGCTTCTTCGACCACTGGATGCGAGCACTCAAAAGACTTAAACAAGCAGCCGATGAGAGGATAAAGTCTGTCAAGGGATGAAAGAGACGAAGAGGGGGAGAGTGTTGCAGAGCTAAAGAGAGCACAAGGCAGAGAAAAAGATGGGACCCAAAATTTTTCCGATTTGGACACCCAATTTTCGTATTATAACCATTCTTGTAATATATTTTCCGATGTAAATGCACTAGAGGAGTCCTCTAGATGCATCCCCACAGAAGATTAGAAGCTTATCCATGTAAATTAGTAGGAAATTAGTCTTTTAGTGAATAAAGTGCCGGTCTCTTGTGTGAAAGGACCATTTTTAGGGCACTTTGTTTACTGTTGTTAAGGTGTGTGCGAAGTGTAGGAAGTGCTGGAGTGTAGGAAGGTCATTCCTGCGACTCAGTATTTTGCTCATAACTTGAAGTAGGAGTGTCAGAATTGAGTGAAGATACCGCCATTGGATGCGTATTCTCGAGAGGTTCAAAACGCATATCCTATTTGCTAGGTTTGGAGTTTGGAGCTGAGAGAAAAGCTCAATTTACTGTTGGCTGTTGTTCCAAGTATCGTGACACCATGACTGACAGTTGAAGCTTGTTTGGATTAGTCTTTGCCTTGTTTGCACTCTTTGAGTAACTCATTTGCATTGATCGTCATTTGAATGCATGTCTTCATACACTCAGCTAGGTTTTGATACTCATCGGATTGATAATTAAAGCGTGAATCCCCACTATATGCACTTGAGGGGGATTGAGGTATAGTCTCTTTCTCCACAAGTCCCTAAGTTGGTTCTTAGGTACACACATGCACACACACACCTCACTCTCTCACACTCTAAGACTAAATACATATATGCACAAAGCCTTAAGAGAAAAGAGAGTTCTTCCATTCAAAGGATATATACATGAGAGCACACAAGCATGCACACACACCTCACTCTCTCACACTCTAAGACTAAATAGTACATATATGCACAAATCCTTAAGAGAAAAGAGAGTTCTTCCATTTAGAGGATAAATACATGAGAGCACGTCGAACCAAAAGCTCCCCTCTTTACAAAAATGAGCCTCTATATATAGACTAAGCACAATTCCCCATGTGCTCCTTTTGAAAAGTAAAAAAAGGGAACATGTGCTCATATCTTTCTAAATCTTGCAAACATTCCTTCTTACAACCCACTCCAAGGAAATAAAGGCATGGGGAATTCTTCTACGTGGGATTTCATATATGTGTGCAAAAAGGTCTTTTATTGAGGAGGCTTCAATACCATAGCCTAGGGAAATATCAAAAAGGGCTTAGGAGAGTGTTCATTTGGGCACAACTCCTAAATACAAGAAAAGGGTATTTTTATGAGTACTAGAGGGTGCCATTATATAAGAGAAATTGTGAGCAACCCTTATAACCCAACAGGGCATTTGCTTCATTATTTGAGCATTCAATTTATGCAAGTTGATGGTGGAATAGCTTTGTGTCAAACAAAATGTATTGACATATTATTGCAATAATTTGGCCTTGAAGATTGCAAACCTATTGCCAGTCCTATGGAAATAGGTTTATGATTGAGTCTTCATGATATTGGAGATGCATTTGATGTTGTTCTCTATCAACAAACTATTGGATGTTTGATTTACTTATGTATATCTTGATGAGTAGGTTTATGCATTGCCCAGGTGTCAAGCATTGGCAGGCGTTAAGTGCATCTTTCGCTACTTGAGTGGTACTTGGCTACTTGAAATGTTTTATCCCAAAGGGAGATCCCTATTGCTAAATTTACAAGCTTTTTTTAATTCTAATTGGGTTGGTTGCTATGATACTCGTGTGTCCACTAGTGGATTTGCTTCATGCTTGGTAGCTCATGCATATCTTGGTTGAGCAAGAAGCATATATTGTGGCCACTTCTAGTTGTGAGGCTAGGTATAGGGAAGCCTATACAGCGATAGTTGAGTGTGTGTGCTTAGATGGCTTTTGGTTGATTTGGATGTTGGTTAGTTTTTTGCCACCACCAGCTTCACTGATAGTCAAAGTGCATTGCCAATTGCAAGGAACCCTATGTTCCATGCTGTCACAAAGCACATTGGGGTGCATTATCATTATGTCAAGGAGAGGTTCTCTGTAATAAAGTAAGTCTATGATCCAATGGTCTGGCCGGTTCAGACAGATCTGAAATCGAACACCATTTGGTCATCCGTGTGTATGACCAAAGATCTCGAGTTTAGACTTACTAGGAGGTCTTGTGCTCTTGTGAACAAGTGATTCACTTAGCCTAGTGGTTAAGACTCAAGGGTGTGAAGGAGGAGGTCTTGGGTTCAATCCCCATGGCAGACATGGGGAGAGTGTTTTGCCCAAAGAGCTCTAGAACCTTCTAGAAGCATCCACTGGAGTTAACTCTGGCTAACTGGGACACTTGGTGCACATGTAGTTACATGGCTGACACTTGGATGGTTAGTATCCACTTGCCCATGCAGGCAGTCCCTTGGAGAGAGCTATATATAGAGGCATATGGTTGGCAGGAGAGTCATCTCTCTAGCATGTGGTGGTCATATGGTTGGCAGGAGAGTCATCTCTCTAGCATGTGGTGGTCGTAATCCTCATTCTCTTGCATTGGTATCAGAGCTAACTTTCATGGTGACCTTGGTGGCTCATCATCTTCTTCATTAGCTCTCAACAGATACTTCAACATGATCACGGATTCGACTGCTCATGAGTGGCATTTCTTGCTCATAGGTGTTGTAGATTATCTCGAATTTCTCTTGGCGGCATACTTCAAGTTTGCAATTGCAAAAGGCATGAGGTATTATCAGACGAGTGGCGCAAGATTTGAACTCGTAACCTGGCAACACGAAGTGCTTTCACATATCGATCCCACCAAGGGGCGCTCGAGTGACATATTTAAGGTTTGAATATTAATAATATTTGGCCAGCGGAAGCTTCATCTCCAGCGGCATCCAAGATTTGTCCAATCGAGTTGGTTGAGCGCTGCGGAAGCTTCACCTCTAGCAGCGTCCAAGATTTGTACCATCGAGGCTTGAGATTTCTTCTTTCGAATCTTAAAAATATATATACTTCATTAAGCCAGCTTCTTCTGTAGATTTGGAGCAAAAAGCTGATGTGAATTCATAAAGGCGAGTGCCTGGGATCAAATTATGATCCTTTGGATGCTATGCAAAGAGTTAGGCGAACCGCAAATTGCGCAAAAGTCATGTAGGAAGTTTTCAGCCTGACTAAAAGAAGCATCTGATGGGATTTGAACCTATGACCATTCGGTCGCAGAGCTTCTACTATTGCCAAGAATCCAATGATGTTTTATACAATTTAATTGGTTTTTGATTAGTTCTATGCCGGTCTTGCTCCATAAGCTCACAAGCAAAAAAGAGGAAGAGCGGCAGAATCGGGTCTTGAACTCACACCATTTGAGTGAGAAGAGTACATTCATCCAAGAGAGAATGCTTCGCAATCAGGATTCCTGCCAGCCTTTTCTATTAAAAAAAAAAAAGCCTCGATTATCAAAGTAAAAGAAGATTGTTCTACACTTGGAGATAGTCACGGGAATCGATCCATAGAGGGCAAATTTCCGCATGTGAAATAGAATTGTCCTTCTTTTGTTGTTTATTCTCTGAGTATAGAGAGTTCATTCTTTGCTTATAAGTAACCCCGAGCTAAAGCATACATGCAAAGGCGACAATCTATTGAACCTTTTGGATATAAAAAGAAGGCTTCACTTCTTCAAAGAAGAGGACAAGATGAAGCAACGGTCTTCAAGAGGATGGACGAAGCTATGAATAAAGCTAAGTATTTTCCAGTTTCTACTTGGCCTTAATGCTTGATTTATCTTGTTTTCATTAGTCTACACTTAATCCTAGGTGCACATTGAAATATCGAAGATTTCAATCGATTAAGTCTAGATTAGGATAATGAAATAATCCACTTCTCATTCCAAGCATTAGTTTGCATTAAGGAAAGACTTGGTTTAAAAAAGGATCCTTGTGCATCGAAGAATGTATTTTGGCAGTTTAATTCAAGATTTCCTTTCCATTGAGTAAGATTTTTATTGCACCACAAGGATATGTTTTTATATCATAGTGCATCAGGACAAAGGAAAGGATATACATGCATCAAGATTGCATGATATACATTCTTCATACAAGGAAAAGTCATGCATCAAGTTCATGCATGATTGTTGCATTATTTTTTGGGCATGCAAAGAACATGCACATGTGAGCATATGCATTTGCATGTATGCACATGTATTTGCATGAAAGAACGGGATGTTGTTTGCAAGTAGATATGAAAATGTACTCTCTTAGTATTTAGCTTACTTTATAAAGCTCACGGCTTGACATTAGGGAAGACAAAGGACTAGTTAGTTGCAAAGACATACTAGTTCTAGTTTGGAGCTCAAGTAATTAGTCGATTCCTTCCCGAGTTGATACTCCGCTATCAAAAACAAATACTTAATGACAATTAAGTATGTTTGATGTCTTGTTAAGTATAAGTAGGCACTAGGAGAAATTTAAGTATTCTTGATGACCAAGAAAACTTAATTACTTGCAAAGCTTTTGTGATGTATGACAACACTAAGTCCCAGATGTACTTAGGGAGTCATGAAGATAAGCTTTAGTTGATTAGTTACGTAATTTATGTAACTTCTCAAGCATCCCAAGATTGGATGATAACTTCAGCTATATTTCCAAGTTCCATGAGCACTCTTCGATTCCATGGAACTCAACAACCAAATCGATGAACTTAGATACAAATTGAACTTTGAAGTTCAACAGATTTGTGTTTCGTTCATGTTTTGCATCTCTGGTAATGATGCATAGGGCCATGAAAACATGGAAACTTTAGAAGCACTCTTCTATTTAGAAGATTACGAAAGTTCTAAAAAGTTTTCTTTGTGGTTTCAAGATTTGTATCTCACGATGAAACTTTGGTAAGTGACTTCTAGGAATTGAGATATTTCCTAAAAGAGAAACACCAAAATGAAATAGTCAAGTCTTTTATTCCACACGTAAGATCATTCTCCTACCATGTTCGAGATGAAACTAGCAAAATTCAGATGACCAAAGCATGCATGCCAAAGCTTTGCGTCTAACATAGCCTAAGAATCATGTACTGCACATGTTGAATCATTCACAAATTTTTCATAGTCTTGTTGGAGATAGATGTTTGCGGAAGCACACGAACAACACAAGGAAGGAGAAGAAGCTTGAAACACAACACACAATATTGAATGTATTACTAGAGAATGTACAAAGATAAGTAGCCCATTAGGGCATTAGGCATATATACAAGCCGGGGGGAAAAAAACCTCCTAAAGAGGGAAAAAAGTGTTGTGGCGGTCCTAGAGTGTTCACACACATCACTACCTGAATATATCAACAAATCCCCCCTGGGAGTGATGCGGTGAACAAGTAGCTGGCACTCATGTATAAGGAAGTGCCAGGCTATGTGGAAATCACTCCACAAAAGGAAGTAAGCCCAAAGCTTTGCGGAAAGCTTCAAACTTCTCCCTAGGCAGAGCCTTCGTGAAAAGGTCTACAATGTTCTCCTGCATGGGCACATATGCCAAGCTGATCTCCCCAGCAAAGAACTTCTCCCTAACATAATGATAATGCACCTCAATCTACTTAGTGTGAGCATGGAGCACAGGGTTCCTCGCAACTGCCAATGCACTCTGATTGTCAGTGAAGATGGTGGTGGCAAAAGACTGACCAACACCCAAATCAGCCATAAGGTGTCTGAGCCACACACACTCAACATTCGCTGTGAAAGCTACCCTATACTTAGCCTCACAACTAGAAGTGGCCACAGTAGGTTGCTTCTTGCTCAACCAAGATATACATGAGCTACCAAGCATGAAGCGAAAGCCACTAGTGGACACACGAGTGTCATAGCAACCAACCCAATCAGAGTCAGAAAAAGCATGCAAATCTGGTGGTAGTGATCCCCCCTTGGGATAAAACAACCCAAGTAGCCGAGTACCACTCAAGTAGCGAAAGATACACTTAACTGCTTGCCAATGCTTGACTCCTGGACAATGCATAAACCTGCTCATTTGTGAGACAACAAACTGAATATCTGGCCGAGTAATGCATAAGTAAATCAAGCATCCAACAGCTTGCTCATAGAGAACAGCATCAAATGCATCTCATGAAGACTCAATCGTAAACTTGTCTCCATGGGAGTGGCAATAGGCTTACAGTCTTCAAGGCCAAAACGTTGCAATAATGTGTCAATATATTTCGTTTGACACAAAGCCATTCCACCATCAACGTGCATAAACTGAATGCCCAAATAATGATGCAAATGCCCCAAATTAGACATCTCAAATGAGGCATGCAGATCAGCCTTAAAATTAGCAATATGCCTCTCATGAGGACTAGTGAGCAGCATGTCATCAACATAAACCACAATGATCAGAAGTATATCATTAGCACGCTTAACATATAAGGTGCTTTCAGTTGGACTGTTCTCAAAACCATGTGCAATCAGATAGGCATGTATCTTTTCATACCAAGCACGTGGTGCTTGCTTTAAACCATATAATGCCTTCTTTAACCTGCACACCTGGTTCTCATGCCCTTTCTGCACAAAGCCACAGGGTTGAAAAACATACACTTCTTCATGCAAGTCACCATTCAGAAATGCAGTTTTAATGTCCAACTGATGTACATTCCAACCATGATGCACTGCTCCGAACAGTAGTCATACGACATGTAGGTGCAAAGGTCTCATCAAAATCAATGCCTCTTTCCTGTGCATAACCCTTTGCAACAAGCCTAGCCTTATACCTGTCAACTGTACCATCAGGTTTATGCTTCATCTTGTATACCCACTTAATTCCAATGGCCTTCTTGCCAGGAGGCAAGTCACATAAAGACCAAGTACCATTCTTCATTATTGCATCATATTCAGATTGCATAGCAGCCATCCAATTTTTTGAATTTTGTGCTTCATCAAACAAAACAGGCTTAGTCTCATCACAAAGACTAGATGCAGCCATAGCATAGCAATCTGATGCAAAAAAGGCACTATGAGAGCCTGATCGAGTATGATATGACAGAGATGCATCTAATTTGCTGTCATGCAAGGTCTGTACCAGCCATTTTGGCATAGTTCTTGCCTGCTCAATATCATCTCTCTCATCAATAAGTGCATCATGTAAATCTGCATTAGAAATGGAATGATCTACATCATCACATGAAACCTGCAAAGGCTGAGAAGTTGCCTCATTAGGACCAGCACTAGACTGTCCACCTGTGAAAAGAGGCAGCAAAGTATCATACATGTCTTTGGAGCTAACATATGTCTCCTTAGTACATGAAAGCAATGGCTGAATATAGCATCTTCCACAAAAACAACATCACGGCTAACCAGAATGCGTTTAGTCTGTGGATGATATAGACAATAGCCTTTACTTTCAGAACTGTACCCAACAAAAATACATTTTACTGCTTTATCATCCAACTTTTTGCGATGTTGTTTAGGGACTAATGCATATGCCAAACAACCAAAAACACGCAGATGAGTAACAGATGGCTTGTGATCATGCTAAGCCTCATATGGAGTTATAGAATGCAGCGCTTTAGTGGGACACCTCTTCAGTACATATGCTGCACACATGACAGCCTGGTGGTAAAGCCTGACTCTTGACCATACATCTCGCCATCTCCATGAGTGACCTGTTCTTTTGTTCAGCAACTCCATTCTATTGAGGTGTATATGACACTGTACACTGGTGTTTTATCCCATGTTCAGCCAGAAATGCATTAAAATCAGAAGACATATATTCCCCCCCTCGATCAGAATGGAGGGTGCCCATTTTACATGCGGATAGATTTTCAGCCAAAACAAAAAATTGTTTGAAGCACATGAACACTTCGGACTTTGCCTTCAATGGATATACCCATGCATGCCTGGAAAAATCATCAATGAAAGTCATGAAGTAAAGATAATTTCCAAAAGAAGGTGTCTGCATAGGACCACAGACATCACTATGTACAAGCTATAATTTTTTAGTAGCCCGAACTGAACCATCTGTTGGAAAGGACGAACGCTACATTTTTCCCAAAATACAGCCTTCACAAACATGGTTTCCAGGTGCCTCAAGTTTGGGCAAAGAGGACACCATTTTAGATTTCTGTAGGCATAGCAAACTAGCAAAATTCAGATGAGAAAAGCATGCATGCCAAAGCTTTGCATCTGATATAGCCTAAGAATCATTTACTGCACATGCCAAATCATTTACAGATCTTTCATAGTTTATGAGCTTATATAGCCCATGACATAAAATGCCAGAAGCAATAATCACATCACCATTTGACAGATCATGAATTGTACACCTGTCATCAAAAAAATTCACTACCAAGCCAATCTTGGCTAATGCAGAAACTCATAACAGGTTCTTCTTGATCCCTAGCACAAATAAAGCATCTGACAAAGTGAAAGAACTACCATCAACAATATTCAAAATGATCTTACCAACTCCCATAACAGAATAAGAGGAGTTGTTGGCACATGTAACAATATTCCTTGTAGGGGCAGGCTCGAGTGAAGAGAAGAAACTGCGCTGCGAGGTAATATGTTTGGTCGCCCCACTGTCAAAATACTGGAACATCTGAGTCTACTGCAGATATGCACTGCTCATGAGAAGATGGGTCAAAACTGTAGACAATAGTAAATGCCCATTCTTCTTCCTGCACAAGATTAGCAGACCCTGTTTTTGGTGTAGAGGCCTCTGCAACAACCATTCCAGCCTCTTTCTTCTTTGCCTCTTTAGCAGCCAGTTTTGGACAGTTCTTTATGATATGATCATTCCCTTTATAGTACTTACAAAACAATTTTTGCTTTTCTGATTTCTTCTCATCTTTATCTTCATTCTTCGAATGTGCAGAGTTAGCAGATTTCTGCTTACTAGTTGAAGAGCTCCATTTTCCTTTGCCCTTCTGACTAGCCAGGAAAGCTTGATCTGCAACTCGCATAATGGACCTGTTCTGCCTGGACTGATCTTCCTGCAACAGAACAGAGACTAACTCCTCAAATGATAAGGCATTTGGATTGCCTTTCATCATCAACCGAAGAGTAGAAGCAAAACTCTGATATGAATCAAGAAGACCATTCAGAACGGTCTGCACAAGTGAGCTATCTGGTATAACCTCATCAGTAGAGATCAACTGTTCCTTCAAGTCTTTGATCTTCGTTAGGAAACTGTTCATAGAATCACCTTCATTCATGTGCTCACTCTCCAATTGTTTTTGGAGGTAAGCAACACGAGCCTCATTCCTAGCTTGGTACAATGTGCTAAGTGTATCCCAAGCATCCTTAGCTGTTCAACAAGAGCGAATGTGAGGAATAATGGCACGCTTGATAGACAAAGCTATCAATGCATGTGCATGGGCATCTCTGCCATCCCAACAAATCTGCTCTATAGTAGGTGCAGTAGAAACCGCAGCACGAACAGGAATATGCAGAATATCACCATCTTCGACACCTTCTGCATCAGCTTCATTACCTGCAGTTGTAACAATTGTAGGTGTGATAGGACGTTTTTCGACACCCTGCACAATGTTCCACAGTCCTTTTGCAACCAACATATGTTGCATCATATAAGCCTATAACGGGTAGTTGGTACCATCCAACTTATCCTCAACAACCAACATACGGAATACATCACTGCTTTCAACCATGGCCGGTGACTAAAATACCTTGATGTAGAAAATTGACTGTATCTCAAAAAGTTGAACAGAACTACCCAAACAAATTCTGCTAGACATGTAGCATACTTCGAGACGCTTATACTGGCAAACAGAAACTAGTATATACCTTTGGCACAAAAAGACGAAATAGCCTACACAAGCACTGCGATAGTGTGTTCGGAGGCCAAAACGAGCTCAGATCGTGATTTCAGAAACACGCTGAGTATGCTCACCAAAATTCGTGCGATTCTGAGACTACAACTGGAGGAGTGTCGACGATGCCCTAGATGAAGTGACGACCTGCTCTGATACCAATTGTTGGAGATAGATGTCTGCGGAAGCATGCGAACAACACAAGGAAGGAGAAGAAGCTTGGAGCACAACACACAATATTGAATGTATTACTAGAGAATGTACAAAGATAAGTGGCCCATTCGGGCATTAGGCGTATATACAAGCCGGGGGGAAAAAAACCTCCTAAAGAGGGAAAAAAGTGCCCCCGCGGTCCTAGAGTGTTCACACACATCACTACCTGAATATATATATCAACAAGTCTATGAGCTTATACAACTCACGACATAAAATGCCAGAAGCAATAATCACGTTGCCATTTGACAGATCATGAACTGTACATATGTCATCAACAAATTTCACAACCAAGCCAATCTTGGCTAAAGCTAAAACTGATGACATATTCTTCTTGATCCCTGGCACAAATAAAGCATCTGATAATGTAAAAGGACTACCATCAATAATAGTCAGAATGATCTTATCAACTCCCATGACAGGATAAAAGGAGTTATTGGCGCATGCGATTCCCTATAGGGGCAGGCTCGAGTGAAGTGAAGAAACTCTGCTATGAGGTGATATGTTTGGTTGCCCCACTATCAAAGTACCAAACATGTGAATATACTGCAAACATACACTGTTCAGGAGAAGATGGGTCAAAATTGCAAACAGTAGTAAACACCCATTCTTCATTTTGCACTAGATTAGTAGACTCTGTTTTCGGTGTAGAGGCCTCTGAACAACCATTCCACCCTCTTTTGCAGCCAATTTTGGACAATTCTTTATGACATGATAATTTGCTTTACAATATTTGTAAAACAATTTTTGCTTTTCTGTTTTCTTGTTATCTCTGTCATCCTTCTTTGATTGTGCAGAATTTGCAGATTTTTGCTTACTAATAGAAGAGCTCCATTTACCTTTGCCCTTCTCACTAGCTAAGAAAGCTTGATCTACAACACACATAATGGACCTATTTTGCCTAGACTGATCTTCTTGCAACGTAACAAAGATTAACTCCTCAAATGATAAGGCATTTGGGTTGCCTTTCATCATCCAACGAGGAGTAGAAGCAAAACTCTGATATGAATTGGGAAGACCATTCAAAATAGTCTGCACAAGTGAACTTCATCAGCAGACATCAATTGTTCTTTCAAATCTTTGATCTTTGTTAGAAAACTATCCATGGAATCACCTTCACTCATGTGCTCACTCTCCAACTATTTTTAGAGGTAAGCAACACGAGCCTCATTCCTATCCTCATATAAAGTGGTAAGTGTATCCCAAGCATCCTTAGCTATTCTGCAAGAGCAAATGTGAGGAATAATGGCACATTTGACAAATAATGATATCAATGCATGTGCCTAAGCATCTCTGCCATCCCAATCGCAATAGGTGCAGCAGGAACCACAACACGAACAGGAACATGAAGAATATCACCATCTTCAATGCCATCTACATCACCTTCAACAACTTTTTTTGCAGGTGAAATAGGACATTTTTCAACACCCTACACAATATTCCATAGTCCTTTTACAACCAATACATGATGCATCATATAAGCCCACAATGGGTAATTGGTACCATCCAACTTATCCTCAATAGACAACATGCGGAATACATCACTGCTTTTAGCCATATCCACTTATTAAAATACCTTGATGCAAAAAAATGATTGTATCTAAAAAAGTTGAGCAGAACTACCCTGACAAATTCTACTAAGCCTATAGTAGACTTCGAGGCGCTTATACTAGCGAACTGAAACCGGTATATATCTTTGGCACAAAAAGACAAAATTGCCTACACAAGCACTATGATAGTGCATTTGGAGGCCGAAATGAGCTCAGATCATGATTTTGGTGCCCTGAGTATGCTCATCAATTTTTGTCTGATTCGGAGACTGTGACGGGAGGAGTGTTGATGATGCCCTAGATGAAGCAACGACTTGTTCTAATACCAATTGTTGGAGTTCGAGGTCTACGGAAGCACGCAAACATCACAAGGAAGAAGAAGAAGCTTGGAGCACAATACACAATATAGAATGTATTACCACTAGAATGTACAAGGGTAAGTAACCCGTTAGGGCTATAGGCATATATACAAGCTGGGGGGAAAAAACCTCCTAAAGAGGAACAAAAGTGCCCCGATAGTCCTAGTGTGTTCATACACATCACTACCTAAATATATCAATAGAAAGCATGAAGAATGGAACCAAGCCATGCAAGAAGAAGTCAAAGCACTCATGAAGAATCACACTTGGTCATTGGTGCCTAAGACCAAGAACATGAAGGTGATAGGCAACAAATGGGTATACAAGGTAAAGAGGAATTTGGATGGTAGCATATACAACTATAAATATAGGTTAGTAGCCAAGGTTTTATGAGACTTTGAGAACTATAGCAAGGATGACTACAATAAGAGCTCTGATTGCAATTGTAGCCTCAAAGAGTTGGAAGATCCACCAACTAGATGTCAAGAAGAGAAAATTTTCATGGAGCAATCCAAAGGCTTTGAAGATCAGAGATATCCTCATCATGTGTGTAGGTTAACGAAGGATCTTTATTGTCTCAAGCAAGCCCTAAGATCTTGGAACCAAAGGCTAGTGGAATACTTAGCCAAATGTGGTTACAAATAAAGTGATGTCGACTCATCATTGTACATGAAGAAGGAAGGTGATCTTGTTGTCTACATTTGCATTTATGTTGATGATCTTATTCTTACAAAGAATGATAAATCAAGAACTAGAGAGATTAAGAAGAATCTTGGAGAGTAGTTCAAGATCTCAAATATTGGACAATTGAAATACTTTTTAGGAATAGAAGTAATCTACAAGGAGGAAGACATATACCTCATCCAAAGGAAGTATATTCTTGATTTACTAGCAAAGTGTGGCATGTGTAAGTGCAAAATGATTGCAAACCCATTCAAAGTGAATTTAGATCTAAGTGCACATGAGGGAGAAGATATTGAGGATGTTACCTTGTATATATCCATTGTAGGATCTTTAAACTTTACATTCTTACTAGACATAACATCAAACATGTAGTGGGAGTTCTCTCACATTTTTGAAAACTTCCCAAGCACAACACTTAATGTCATCCAAGAAGGTCTTTGGATACCTCAAGGGCACTATAAATGAAGGTTTATTTTATATTTATGATGAAGATCTGTAAGTGAAAGCTTATTAGATTGGGCAAGCTTGAAGGATGACACAAAGAGTACAAGTGGATATGTAGTCATGATTGGAAGCAAGACTATCTCATGGAGTTCTAGAAGCATCCAACAATAGCCCTATCTTCAATTCAAGCTGAATAGAGAGCTTTAGCCCTTGTTACTTATGAACTTATGTGGTTGAAGAAGCTCTTTAAAGATTTGAACTTGTAGGTGAAATAAATTCCTATCATATGTGATAACATGAGAAGTGTACACCTAGCCTTAAATCTTATTTTCCATGCTAGGTCAAAGGAGGCCAAGGTGGATCATGTGAGTATTAAAGAACAATTTGCATTCATGTTTACAAAAGGTTTGGAAGAAGCAAAGCTAATACAATTCAAGAGAAGCATTGTCATGATAGATTTAAGACCAAGGCTTGAGGGGAGTGTTAAAATCAAGCATTGAACCTTATCTCAAGGCTCAAGGATGTGGAAGACATGTTTACCTATCATTTGGAGGCTTCATATAACAAATTTCAGCTACAAGAAGTTTTAACCACTTTCCTAAGCCATAGCTTACCAAAAAGTTAAGTGGGTGATTGATATATTCTTGCAAAATCATAGGAGATCTTTTTGACAACCTATATATGTATGAATCGAAGTCTTGAGTGTATGTCCAAGATCTCTACTCTCTTCGTGGGTTAGTTTAGAGTTTTGGGAAGCTGCTACACATAGCCCCCCTTCTATGTTATCCATTCACTAGCCTGTTCTTCCAATGTAGCTAGTAATTGCTCATTGCCTCTATATGCAATGAGCTAGTTTCCACACGGTCTTGTTTTCATTGTAACTCCTTCTTCCATTATCCATTTGAAGTAGTTCCACTAGTGTTTGTTTGCTCATAAAAATCTACTATAGCTAATATAAACTTCATGATTGTTCTCTAAGTGGGCTTTGAGTGAGGTTGTAAATAGTAAAGGTGGGTCTCTACACATTGGTAGACAACAACAAGTATAGATAGTCTATCTTGTAGAGGTTGATTCTCCATGTAGGAGTATTAAAATCAAGTGATGCCGATAGGTGAGATCGTCTACTTGGATTCTGGATAGTTTAATTATTTTTCCGCTTTTGAATTCTTAGCTAGAGCCAAAACAATGAATTTTGTTCATTGTGGAAGGCAACTTGTGAGGATCTAAAGCCTTCCAAAGTTTCATAGGGATGTTGATTCATCCCTCAATAAGGAACACCCACAAACATCACCAAAAAGAAAAAGTTTAAGAGCATAATATAATATATGTTATTATCATTGAATCTTGATAGCCTTTAGATTGAAGGTCCAAGGTACAAGAGCCACAACGTAGATAAACTTGAGATGAGCCCATGAATGTGGGGGATAAAACAAGTCCGTTTTTTTTTTTTGTGTGTGTGTGTGTGTTATTCTTTAAAATTTCAAGCTAGTTCTAATATAGATTTCCCCCCTTCCCCCCCAAAAAAATGTAGTGTAGCCCATTCGGATTATGTCTGCTTATCTTTGTAATGTACAAAGATAAACTATCCTTGTAATGTACACATATAAATAGACCAAAAAATGTAGTGTAGACAATCAGGATTGTGCCTACTTATCTTTGTACATTATCTTGTAATGTGCAAAGATAAATTATCTTTGTAATACACAAAGATAAATTATCTTTGTAATGCACAAAGATAAATTATCTTTGTAATGTACAAAGGCAATTAAGACCATTAGGGTTATGGGCACATCGTATAAGCCACAAGGGAAAAGCCTATCAAAGAAGAACAAAAGTGCCATATCGTACCTAGGTGTGTTTGCATACATCACTATGAGAAGATACTAACACCCAACAATAAGCGAGAAAAACATACTAACACCCAACAATAAGAGAGAAAAGTAGATTCAATCAATACAAAACCTGTCTTCATACATCATGTATGAAGAAAGCATGCAAAGAGGTATACATGGAGGAAATGGAATGTGACACTAATAATCCCTTTGGTAAAAGACAAACCTGCATATATTGTGTATGGATCATGCAAGTTGGAGTATGTACATGTGATGTGGATTTGTAGGAGTTATTTTGGATTATGTGGGTGATTGATTATACACACTTGCCATTGAAAAAGAGGCCTTTTGGGATAAAAGACAGGATCTTGAAGCAGCATATGCTATTATTTTTCATAAGAGCAGTTGTGTGCTCTTAATCTCCATGAAACTACACTGTTTTTAGACCATCCACGTGAAGAGGCCCTTAATCTTAAGCGCCTTCTCTCCCAATTTGTCTGTCTCGTTCATCGCCCACCAACAGCAATCCCTGGTTCCTAGACTGCGATCAACAATCCCTGGTCTATTGCGCTGCGATCAGCAATCTCTGATTCTGAAGTTCGGGATCGGCACTCCCGCATTGCTCTGTTTTGGATATGGGTGCCCTTGACTTGCCCTCTCAAGCTGTGTGCATCGAAACTCGGCATGCGAAACGCCTCTGTTTGCGCCACGATGACATCGAACTTCCTTCTTGCATCGATTCTACACGTTTGCAGTTGCAATTGGTATCTTTGTCTCGATTCCCAGTTTGATTCGTCCCTTCTTTTTGTATAAATGTCTTTCATCTTCTGCATTTCTATACTTCTGCTAGGCGCCCCTAAAGGCCTTTGGTATGCTGACTGTATCCATGGAGAGGAGCCGTTTAGTGAACTATATTGGAATTTAACGTGCATATAAACATTTCGTGTTATTTCATATCGTCCATCAGTACCTTTTATTCTGGAATTCGGTGCATCAGTATCATGGATATAGAGTTCCCAAACACTATTTTCCATCCCGTTTGCTTGATAAGTCTCTCAATCAAGGTAAGGGGCTGCTGGGTAGCGTTTGATTGTAAGGTATGCGTTAAAAAAAATGACCCCTAAATCAGGGATTCCGTCTTGTAGCAGAGTCTTTCTGAGGGTAATGTCATGCTTTTCGTTCAACATACAGTGAAATGAGAATTCTTCGAACTCAGTTGTACGTTACTTGAAAGTTAACGGCGTACTTAGTGCCTCATTTTTATTTCCAAGGTCACTGGAAAAGCTCATTATCTCAATTGGAACCTTTCCCTTTCTTTATGGTTCGAGAATCTGAGTTTTTAGTATGTTGACTTCTCCTTTCAAATTTTCGTGTCCATCCATATGGTCTGAGAAACTTAGTGTTAGTGTACTGACATTCTTACGCTCTTTAAGTCTTAGAGAAAACACATATGATAGTGATACAAGTCATTCGTTGACTACAGAGTCAGCCTGTTCAATCACCGGCAGTGTGGCATGAAGATGACAATGATGGGCACTTCAACCATAGGCCTGGTGAAAATTTGACCCCCCGCTGTAAGTATCATTGGAATATGGTGAAGTCTTGACGCGACATGTGTTGCGCTCAAAATACAATCTTATTGATCCGTTTAATATTGTTGACATATGACAGATAAGATATTGCGTCAAATGGGTGAAGGTATGAAAGTATAAGCTTGATGTCTCTTCAACTCTGAATTTAATTGTGTATTCTTTGACAGGGGTTATAGGTTTTTTACAATATATGTAGGTACATTTGGTCGGGTATTAGAATGCTGGGACAGGGATGCTCAAGAACTTGTTGCCATCAAGGTTGTACGCAGTGCTGAAAAGTTCAGGGAGGCTGCTAGAATTGAAGTCAATATTCTTCGTACTCTTGCTGAGAATGATATAAGAGGCACAGGGTGAATATTTGGCCTTATTACATGTGTAGTCTTTCTATCCATGCATGTGGTGAATTCTCATTACTTGATTTGCCTGTTGATTTATAGAGGATGTGTGCAGATCAAGGACTGGTTTGACTACAGGAATCACATTTGCATTGTAAGTATTTCTTAGCATTTATTAATGCATTGCCTAAGTATATCACTTGTCCATGGCGATCCTACTTTCTTATTGGATCTTCATATCCGTCATGTTCCTCCTCTTTTCATGCTTTTCTAGTAAAAAGTGATTCTCTTTGTAATGAGTATTTGTTGCTTTACAGGTATGTGAGAAGCTTGGACCAAGCTTATTTGATTTGCTACAAACAAACAATTACCACCCAATGTCCATTGATTTAGTGCAAGAGTTTGGCCGGCAGATTCTGAATTCTGTAGCATGTGTGTAGCTTGGCCTTGTTTATCAGACATTTTCTTTTTTTTTTTTAGTTTTGAAGACTGCATCTTTTCTCCCCTTCAAGCTTGTCATCTTTTGTCTCCTTGTTTTTGGCTACTTGCAACTTCTGTTGACTATTAAATTGAAGAGCTTATAATATGATTTTTCTGCAGTCATGCACAGTCTAAGGCTCATTCATACAGACTTGAAACCTGAGAATGTTCTTCTTGCAGCTACAGAATACCAAAACACCTTGAATTATGAGGTGAACAGTCGTGGACTTATTGAAGAGCATATTCCTGAATTTGTATGTATGCATGCATATGTATGTACGCATTTATTTATTTATGTATGTATGTATGTTTGTATGTACGTACGCACGTACTCCTGAGTTTGTATGTATGCATGCATATGCATGTACACACATATGTATGTATGTACGTACGTATGTATGTACATACATACGTACATACCTGCCTACATACGTACGCACGTATGTATGTATGTATGTATGTATGTATGTATGTATGTATGTATGTATGTATGTATGTATGTATGTATGTATGTATGTATGTATGTATGCATGCATGCATGCATGCATATCCGAGTGCACACATACATATGTATGGTATGTGTTTGCACAGAATTATGTATGTGTATATGTACGTATACAAAAAAACACAATTATGTATACACAGGTGCATGTATGTACGTATGTGCACATATGCGAGCTTGTCTGTATGTGTCTACATGTTTGTGTAATACATGCACACTTTTATGCATGCTTCTAATAGTAGATGGGTGCACACATATACTCATGTATCATGTATGTACGTATGTTTGTGTGTGCATATTATGTATGTATGGGTGTATGCATGTGTGTATGTACATATGTACGTATGTATGTATGTAATATATGTATGTACGTATATACATATAGTATGTACTTTTGCGATCTAGTTCAGATGCAGCTGATTCATTTTGAGAAGGAATATCCTGTTATTTATAATGCTTTCCTTTTAGTTTCAGAAGATGATTAAAGATAAGTTTAAAGATCCATCGAAAAAATCTGACAAACCTTTTTGCAAAATGAAACAGGCTCCAATTTCAAATAAAATCAAGTTGATTGATTTTGGTAGTGCTGCATATGCTGGAGGGGATTGTTTTTCTGTGGTCTCTACAAGACATTATCGAGCACCTGAGGTTATTTTAGGTCAGTTCATGATCTATCAAGGTGTTTTTCACTCTTCAAATCACTGTACACATGCAGAAGCTCTGGACACTCATTCAAAATATGAGTTGTTCTTATCTATCATGTGGATATTCTTTCTGCTGTCAATTTTTTCAGGCTTTGGGTGGAGTTTCCCTTGTGATATATGGAGTGTTGGCTGTATATTGGTTGAACTCTGTTCGGTATTTGTTTCGCTTACATTATTTTCAAGAGTGCTGTGCACTGCTCTTTGTCTTGAACTAGGTTGTGATAACATAATGTGAACCTTCATTATGCAGGGTGAAGCCCTTTTTCAAACCCATGAAAACATAGAGCACCTTGCAATGATGGAGCGAGTGCTTGGGCCGATCCCCGTGCATGTCATCAAGCGTTCTATGTAAGTACTAGAATCTCTTGTTTAAACTGTTTTGTGTTTCTTTACACATGCAAATTGATTTGGGACTAGTCACTAAACACATTAATGTTCTGGTTGAAAGGGTTTGATAAGTAATTCATCATTCTACTTGAGTGACTATTATGGCCTTCTTTGACTTGGTCATGAAGGGATTCTCTCCTGCTAGAACAGAGTCAAGGGGTTTCTGTTAAGTATGTTATCATTGTGCTTCTTTTGTTTTATGAGAAAGTATACATGTATACATTGTTATTATTATGCTTTGTTGTACTTCAATAGGGATGGTTAGAACTCTGGAATGACAAGGGGTCAATGACTACAAATCACAGCAATATTTGTGGAGTCCATGGATCCTATCCTCCCCCACTGGTCTGCACCGACGTGCATGTGAGGATGTTCTTGTTAAGCTCAGACATTCTTGAGCACACACATGTACATGCACAGGCACATATTTGTTGCATATAAGCAACTATGGATTGCTCGTGTGGTCCGGATGGTTGCTTACTGGCAGCACTTAGTATGAAGTTATTATCGTCATTGTCCTTTATGCAGGAGCAGCTTTAATCAGAATTACTGGAAACTTTAAACCACTATAATTGTGCCTCTGATCCTGACTTCTTTAATAAATATGAGCATCTATCATCAGTACTATGAAAGAAGAATGAGAAGGCAAAATTTATTGTTTAAACAACCTTGTTATGATAGGAATTCAGATTAACTTCATGTCTCTCGTGAGAGCTTGGAACTTGCTGTCGTCAATGTGTCTATTGTGTGCATGCATGTATTTGTTTAAGTGCATGACATACCTCTTTATTGTTTTATATTTTGTTGTGTCCTGTGAGATCACTTCTTTTTGAGTTTTTAAAGTAGCGGCATCATTCAGGGCCTACCAAGAAGTTTTATAGCACAGTTTTCTATGATTGAACTGTTTGTGGCAGGTACAAATCAGGTAAATATTTCAAATATGGCAGAGAGCTGAATTGGCCAGATGATTCTACAACCAAAGACAGTATTCAAGCAGTGTGCAAGTTGCCAAAGCTAAGGGTAAGAGATCAATCAGCTACATTTGTATTTAAGTGTTTTTGCAGATCTGGATATATGATTTGACAAGATTTCTGTACAGAATCTTGTTATGCAGCATGCTGATCACTCAGCTGGTTTACTCATTGATCTGCTAGAGAGACTTCTAAAGTATGATCCAGAGGAGAGGCTAACTGCTCGAATGGCTTTAGAACACCCATTCTTCAGAGAACTTCCTCGAAGATGAATAACAGTAACTGACTTTATAACAGCTTATGAATCATGTACAAAGAACGAATCCAAATTTTGTGTACAGAACACTGACTCAAAACTTCTTGGAGCCAACTGCACTTGGAGGATGCTTAACATCTATCCTCATGAGAGACCTTTTTGTAAAGGCGATAATGTTTGCTTTAGACAGAGAGCCCTGGTCCAAGCATTCTGTTTTATTATTTTTAAGTAGGACATTTGCAGTAGTGCCTACACAAATTGCTACACTACCCATTGATTTGTGCCATTTGTTGGCTTTTATAACACTCAGTTCTGAATCTACATACAACACTGTCAGAACCACTTCATGTTAACTTGTACAATAGAATCAATCAATTATTTCAGAGTCTCTCTCTCTCTCTATGACAGAGTTCTACACTTTATGATTGTATGATTTGTCTTATGGGCCGCATTGGCCCCTAGCAGGTGTTAATACATTTTGCTTCCTTTCCTTCTCTCTCTCTCTCTCTCTCTCTCACACACACACACACACACACACACACACACACACACACACACACACACACACACACACACACACACACACGTGTGTTCATGTGTACATACTCTATGAGCTGCACCTTTCTTCGAAAGTAGCATGATGATGGCAATTTGTGCGTAGGCATTGTATTCTGGTGACAGAGGACCTGCATTCCATATGCCAATACATTCATTCACTCAGAATGATGGCTGTTGCAAAAGTAATACTTAACTGGATCAAACCTTCAGATCGGATAGGCATTGGCAGTTGGGTGGATTCTTCCTGAAGAAATTCTAAGATAGAGCTTGAAATATCTTTGAGGTATATCAATTGAACGAAAGACAAAGACACCAAAACAGCAAAGTTTCTTTCTAGAATGTAAAGCCGTAGGACTTTACTGAAGGAAAAGGACAGTTCTAGTAGTTCATCAAAAGAGCTCTGTAAGCTTTGGAAGCTGGGTGGATTCTTCCTGAAGAAATTCTAAGAATAGAGCATGAAATATTTTTGAGGTAAATCAATTGGCGCAAAAGACAAAGACACCAAAACAGCAAAGATTCTTTCTAGAATGTAAAGCCCTATAACTGTACTGAAAGAAAAGGACAGTTCTGGGAGCTCATGAAAAGAGCTCTGTAAACTTGGTGGTGAGGCATTTATGAGTGCATCTTGATTATTGTTAGTAGGTATATGAAGTCAAAAACAAAGGGGAGCTTTGCAAAGGGGACTCATAGATGATCTATAGTGCAAAACACTAGTATTAAGGCTCTCCTAAATGCAAGTTTACTTTGAGATTGATTTTTTACTGCAAGTGGAAGCTTAATCATTTTTCCAAGATCCACACTCAAGTCTGTGCTAGAGCACTTGGAGCTACACACACGGATGTACTTAACCTTGCTGACACTAAAGAGGGGCAGTGGGTACATGCTTAACTGGGTTATTGGGGGGTGTCTAGTAGGCAGTGAGTTTGCCCACTTGGTGCCTTTGCTAGATGACTTTTGCTTCTCTTGAATGTATCGTAGCAGTAGTTTCACAAGAGGCTAGGTTTTTGATACCAGGGAAGAAGGCTGCTTGCTAGCTCTTTCTTGGCATCAATTGACCCTTTCAATTCACCTGTTTCTTTTGGTGGCAAGGCTCATGGAATTTGATCGATCTATTGATGTACTCTCTGGGGAAGAAGGGTTGTGGGGGGCAAGACAAGGGCATGTTCATTCAGATTTTTTTGTAAAGTTGTGCATGTCACATGTACATGAATGTGCTTGGATGGGGACGAATTCCTCGTTTTTACATCTTTTGATCCTTGTGGATAAATGATGAGATTCTCCCATGGGTCGACCTTAGGTGGATGGGGGCTAGATGACTACAGAAGTCCCACAAATTGTCCATGTCTGGTTTTGGACAACTTTACCTCTAGGCAAACACAGAAAATGCATAAAAGAATATTATATTTTTAACTATAAATGCAAGTATACAGTAAAGACAAAAAAGTAATAATTTATGCATAACTATTATGACTGGTGTGAGTAATTTTGCATGTATATGGCCGGAGCAGGAGCATGCATAGTCGGTTGAAAGAGAATGCATAGGAGGGGGCAAGATTACCAGTTTGCCACTTTGCTAGATGACACTGCCTTGCTTGAATTTTTAATGGTGGTTTGACAAAAGGTTAGATTTCTTGGGAGCAGTGGAGAAAAGGTTGGCTGTCATCTATCACTCTTGGCCTCCTTTGGATTCATCTGTATCTTTCTAGGATGGGATTCTCGTGATAGTTCATTGACCTAATGATTTCTACATTCTGCAGGGAGGATAGATGAGGGGGATAAACGAAGACCATGGCTCTGTTGCTTTCTTTGGTGAGGTTGTGCCTAGGTTCATGAATGTTGCATATATGGATACTTGTTACTCTATTCTACATCCTTTGATCCTTGTTGAAATGATGGGATTCTCCCTTGGGGTGGTCCTTTGTGGAGGGAGCTAGATGACCACAAGAGTATTCCAAGATACCCAATCTGATTTGGACAGCCTTACGTCCAGTGCATTAGATAATGTCTTCTTTCAAGTACAAATGCATGTATTTGGTAAAAGTGAAAAGGCAGGATTATGCATGGGTACTGCGATTAATGTGAGCCATTTCGTTAAATAACATCTTTTGAGCAGCTTTTCTACATGACATTCTCGAAGATATGATGATTGCATGAAGCTTTGTAGTAAATAATTTACTTACGAAAACAATTTCATCATGTTCTGGTATATGTTGTAAATCAAGTAGTAGCTAGAACAAAGGATAATATGACGGAAATCTGTATGAACCCTGTCTCTAGGCATATGCATCATAGTCCACGAATATGTTCATGTATGCCTTAAAATGAGACTATACATGTGAGTTGCTTAATGAGATAAAGATGATATCTCGTAAACAAAAGGAAATTATTGGCACTTCATGCAGCAAAGAAAACGGTTCATTTAGAATTTGGAAAATGCAACTGACCAATCTCACGCACATCATCTACTTTGTCGAATGTTCGCTCACGTCAAGAAGGGAAGGTGCTATACACGTCATCGAGTTCAAACTCATGTATGTACACATGCACCATCTCGATTGTAAGATCTGAGTCACGCAGGCATAGGTATGCAAGCTTAAAATCACATTGAGGAAAGCATGTGCCTCATGATGCAAAAAATAATGTCTCCACAACCCAACCACAAAAGCAAGATGATATACGCTTTCGACCAATTGAAAAACTGTACGTTGGGATTG
>CM035443.1:85089581-85104581 GCA_020310875.1 Ceratopteris richardii
TGGAGTTGTGCTCATGTCGTATACAAGGTCCTGGTTCCCTTCATTAAATCCTAGTGCTGAGAGATGCGGTTCCTTGACATTTTTGAAGGTCCTGAAGGTGACCAGCATAAGTTCGAAAATTTTCAGGCACATCTGAGTCATGATATCAGGAACATTCTTGAGACGGACCCCCCAATGCCGAATCGTTGAAATCATATATCCAATTGTAGGTGCGCCCTTAGGGGGTGCGAAGTACACGTAATTTAGCCACTTCTCACATCCTTTGATCGTCAGCACTGTATGTGTGTACTCCGGCCAGGATCTCCTTCGAAACACAGGGCAATAACATGGATTATATTTGATGTACAATGGCATGTTGTTCCATGTTCTTACCATTTCCGGGTAGGTTTCGAGCAACCGAATTCTCCACGTTGGTTGGCGAATATGTCCTTGCTTGGCACTCTCTGGGATGTCATCGGGTGCAAATTGGGTGGCAGAGGTGGGTTCCCTTGAGGTGTGGCCCTTGATCTCCGCATTATAATCCGCCATTAGCACGCAAAAAGGTACATACAGATCATCCGATGGGCCGATCCACCTATGGTGTGAAAGATTCTGAAAATAATCAGATTTTATTACCACCTCTTCCAATTTTGACATCAATGCGATTTGGACTGCCACCCTGTCATCATGCGTCGTGGCTACTTTCTCTAACTTTTGCATCCATTCCGGTGCCTCAATCTCAATTGTGTCCATGCCCTATTCTGTGCGCTTACCGCCGGGTGTTGGCATTGGTACATAGGGATCCTCGAATGTTTCTTCTACTTCAATTGGCACCAGATCGTCAGGCTCGGGCTCTACCAGAGGGGAGGGCTGATGCTCATATTGCATGACCTTGCTGCGTAATTCCTCAAGTTCGGCCCGGAGTTTAGTGACTTCTTCGGCTGTTTCTTCTGCGGTTATGCTCTGGCTCGGTTCTGTCTGCCGTGTGGCCAACTGTCTTCGTAACTCATCTCTCTCTTTTTCTAAAGCGGCATGGGCCTCCATTAGATCGGCATGAGTTTCTAACACCACCTGCATATTCTCCGAGGGAATTGCCTTGAATCGTTCTGGGTCAATCTCCTGTGGGGAGCCCTCCATGGCCGCCTCCAGGTTTTCTTCGTTCTGTTTCTGTAATCTTTTATTCTCCTCTAACGCGGTCGACATATGCTTGCGGAGGAGGCCCAAGTTCCGTCGAAGTTTCAGGTTTTCCGTGATCTGAGAATGTAGCAGCTCGTCCATATGTCGTCGTTCTTCATCATCTGCTTGGGGTGGGTTGGCTTCTAATTGTGCGTATTGCTCCTGTAATGTCACGTGCTGCTATTCTAGTAGCTGCTTCTGCACTTCAAGATCCCTACATCGTGCTTGGAGATCTTCGTGACTTCGGAAGAGCATTGTATGTTGGTTGTCCAGGTGTTGGTAGTGTTGCTGAAGTTGGGCCATGCATTGATGCATATTATTAAATAAGTTACTGAGAGGAATAGTGTTGAATGCAGAGGGGTAGGGAAAGGGAAAGGGGATTGTGGATGCAGTACTGGGGACGGGTGAGGGGGGAGGTGGGGGAATGGGAGATTGTGGGTACATGGGGGATGGGAGAGGTGCAGAGGTGGGTGACACCTCCATGAAAGTGGGGATCGTGGTGGGAGTGACTGTGAACATGGGGATTGTGGTAGCGGTGAGGGTTGTGAATGTGTATAGAGGTGTGTGTAATTGTGGACTTCTAGGAAGTGTGCTCAGGGTAGTGAGGTGTACCGTGGCTGTAGTTAGACTCGTGTCAGTGGAAGTAGAGTGTGGGGGTTGGCTGATGGTTTGTGTGTTGGTGTGTGTAGTGGTTTCAGAGGTGGTGACAGTTCTTACAGTGGTAGAGGGAGGTGAGTGAGGTGGATGTGGGGGAGAGGGTGGCAAGGGAGGTGATGGGGGTGCACTCGATGTGTGGGCTTCCTCGGTGTCGTGAACTGTGTGTGCTGTGCCAGTGGTTGTGGGGGTGCCTTGTGGTCCTGAACCTAATACATTCATTCGTTTTCCTGTTCGTGGGGGGCGTCTTCCATATCTTCTCTCTGTCATTCGTGATTGCGCTAGTGCGGTATGCACTGTTTCCGGTACTCCCAAAGCATCTGATATCATTTCCAAGGTGGCACGGTATTGCTCGTCCACCCCTTCCTCCTCCAGGATCTGGTTCATGAGAGCTTTACCTGCAGCTAATGAGAGCCTGTGTTGCTCTTGAACTCGGTTCATTGTATCGTAAAGCTTCTTTAACGCGCTAGTGTAGGCGGGGGCACCTTCCAGTACTTGTAGGGCTTCTTGATCATACTCTTGTTCTTCTGCTTCTGATTGTCCACCCTGTGTCTCCCCATGAGCTTCTTCTTCCTCGTCCACATTGACTACGTCCGGTTGGCTGGGCTGTGCTTGGTCTGGGGCAGTTTGCTGTCCACTGGCTTGCTCTTCTTCAACTTCTGCATTTACAGCTTCGATGATTCTTGCAACTTCTTCGTCCGTTAGATCCTCCAGAGTGAACCCATGCGGGAATTCCAGATCAGTCGGTACTGGTGGAAACACCAGATTAGGGCCATCTGTGCTGTGCCTGGGTAACCTGATAGTAAATGGTTGCACTCGTCGAGGGAGTCTTGGGGTTGTCTCAGGCGTCAGGGTTGCACCGCGAGCTTGTGCACAAGGCATCTGGACGGCGCCTCTCATCTTCTTTGAGGGAGGCCCCACAGCTGACAATCTGCGTTGAAATTCCTGTGCTCTGGACCAGATCAGAGCCCTCTGCACCGGTACATCATATGCGAGACATTTGTATACAATTCTTGTGAGTGCACAGCAACCATACAACACAGATTTTTGCTTCTTATACCATCTCTGATGAGCCATATGAATCTGGTCGATAATCCAGTGGGGCATATTGATGGTCAACTCAAAAGCATCCGCCAGGTAGAGGCTAAACCAGATCTTTTTGGGAGGCATTGTGAACCTCTCCTGCGCGGGGAAGGCGAAATGTTGCATGACCATACGTAAGTGGATGGTGATCGTGGGTGTCATTGCAACCATGTCCTTCAGCTTCGTCAGATTCCTGTTCTTCATGTTGTCTGGAACCATTGTCTCTTTCTCTGTTGGAATGTGCATACCCGGCATGTCGAGTGCTTCTCTTACCAGGTTGATAGTCAAGCGGAAACGCTTCAGCTCGTTGCCCCTTGTGAGTGATGGGAGCACAAAGGAGCTGTATCCTTTCTTGTCTTTGCTGGGGGTGAGGGTACTAATTAGATATGAGCATCTTAGGAAATCTGGCTTTGGTAGTTGGGACTTGAAGTAGTCATAAAGCCCAGCCTTCTTCCAGATCGGCTTCAGTCCTTCGTTATTCTGTAGCCTTTCAAACTCCCTGGTAAAGAAATAGTATCTGCCCCATCGTCCATTGAATTCGACCTCGGACTCCCACATATATGTGCCTTCACCCAGAGGTCCAACAACGTCACTGAACCAATGTGAGGTTTTGCCCACCGGCATTGTGTGACCCTGCGGAGGATTCTGAATTGGTATGGCGTGCAATGCCCGTAATGCCGCTGGTCTTTCCTTTAATTCTTCCTCGACTGGAAGGCTTTCGATGTCCACCACTTGTGGGCTGGTGCCTGCCTGGGAGCTAGTTCCTACTGTATCTGCCATTTTACTTCTTGCTGTCTGTCTCTGTGAGAATATACAAACATGTGTTAATATTGTACAAGACCAGGGAGGACTGTTGTTGTTCCCATCACAATATTAACATGAGGGTCGGGAGCGAATAATGGGTTAGTAAGTGTTCGGTGCACGTGTGTGTAGTTAATGCTTGGGTAGTCCTAGGCGACTAATGAAGTTAGTAAGTGGGGATGAATTTACAAATTGGGGTCGGGGGTTTATTACAGGTCTTAGGCTGCCAAATGCAGTGGATGGGCTTTACTTTCGGTTTCGTAGAGACACTAGAGAGCTTTCTAGGTGTCGCGGTTTGAAAATGAGGCCTTTTAGGGACCCATTTACAATTGATTACATGCATGCTCATGGGCCTTGGTGTGTTCCTGCGTGATGAGAACGAGTGAATACTGGCAGTATGCGTAGCTGGGTTATACTGTTTAGGTTGTGGCCTCGGCCTAGCTACTTGTGCCCTCAAGCAAGCCTTAGGCACCCAAATTTGTCTTGATTGTGGGCTAGCCTTCATCGACTTCTTGGGCACCCAAATAGATGTCACTCTAGCAGAAGAATTTCTGAAAGACTTCTTATTGGTTTCGTGTTGTTGGTTGCTAGTAAGAGGTTTTGCCCGTGTGGTTGTCGTGAGTGCAACCGGTTGTTCGCCTTTCCGCACCCACACTTGGTTTACTTTCTGGGACATTCTGCTGCACAGGTACTTTTGATTTCTGGCATAGGAAGTACCGTGCTTCTTCTGTCTCGGATCCACCTTTGGTTGCTGCCTCCTTGTAGCCTTTGGAAAAGAAGGGAGTTCCGTTGCATCGCTGACTCCTTTTTTGCGAATATCATTCCTCTGCAACACATAGTTTTGGACAAGAACAGCATGGTCATCTTCATGTGTACCCCTGGAAGGACCAGGAGTCTGTGCCTTTCCTAGTTCCTTGAGTGCTCCATTACCCAATTCTACGGTAATTCGACTATGATTGACCCAAACCTGAAGGAGTCCACTTCTTAGGTTTAAGTTGACTGCTTGGTCATAGATCCAGTCTTGACCCAAAACAAGAGGTTCAGTGAGATCCTCGTCCAGACACACTAGTACTTTAACTGTCATTGCCTCATCATGAATGTAGAGAGGAAGTTCCACCTCGCCCATGCAAGGGGTTTCCACGCCTCCCAATCCTATGAGATATGCTTCCACAGGATTGACAGTTAACTACAACTCTTGACAGTAAGACATTCTAACAGCACTAGTGGCTGCACCTGAGTCAATCAAGGCTCTTACGGTCCTTGCACTCTTTCCCTGTCCTATATCTAAGGTTACGAAAGGACGTCGATCAGTTATCCTATGTGAGCATGTTCCCGTGGCTGCACACATTGCCATATGATATCCTTGATCTGCATAGTCATTTGTTCTAGGCTGATCTCTACCTTGCCTTCGTAATTTCATCCTTCTGATGCGTTCTAAAGCTTCTGCTTGAGCTTCTTCTCTAATTCGCTTTTCTTCCTCTTTGCGTTTCTTAGCAGTGTTGAGTCGGTTAAGCATTTCCTCCGTGAGGGGTTCTTGATACAACTTGACTCTGCAACCACTAATATAGTTAGGGAGAACATCACCCTCTAATGTGGCCAATTGCACCGCTCCACTCGTGGAGATCCTGTTGATGATCATAGGTCCGTAGCCTCTCTTTTCTAGCTTCCTTGCGTGTTGTTTCAGTGTATAGACTAAAACTAGATCTCCTGCTTTCAAACCTTTGTCCTTCACATGGGCATCGAAGTATGCTTTCTGTCTCTTCTTGGCTGCATATATTCCTGCGGCGGCTCTCAGTCTTGTTTCTCCTAATCGTTCAAGGTCAAAGATCCTAGAGGAGAGCTCATGACCTGTCCATTCGTACTCTTGTGCTACTCTCAATGTAGGGATCAAGAAGTCCAAGGGTAGCACCGCGTTTTGGCCAAATACCATCTGAAAGGGGGTGGCTTGGAGTACCGTTTTGTAGGCAACTCGATATGCCCAAACAGCATGGTGTAGCTGTTTGTCCCAAACAGAGCGTTTAGTGTTCACTAATTTCGTCAGTACATTGCATAAGATCTTATTAGTGCTCTCAGCTTGTCCATTAGCTTGAGGGTGATAGGGGGCAGACTTCTTGTGTATTACCAAGAATTCTTGGAGTAGATTTTCAATCACTTCATTTAAGAAATGAGTGCCTCTATCACTTACAAGCTCTATAGGTAGCCCGTATCTTGTGAATACATTCTCAAACAAGAATTTGGCAGTTGTTTGAGCATCGTTCTTTGTCGTAGCCTTTACCTCTACCCACTTGGTGAGATAATCTGTTGCAACAATGATGTATTCCGCATGAGAACCTTTAGTTGGGGGATTAATAGGACCTACGAAGTCTATTCCCCACTTAGAGAATGCACGTCCATCCATCATAGGTTTCAGTGGCATCTCATCTTTGCGTATAGGATACTGAGTCCTCTGACAGACATCACACCGTTTCACATAGGTATGTGCATCCATGTGAAGGGTAGGCCACCAAAAGCCCGCAAATAGTATTGCCTTGATCACCCGATCCGGTCCAAAATGTCCTCCTGCTACACCTTGGTGAGCGGTTTCTAAGATCTTCTGATATTCACTTTCGTGGACACATAGTCTCAGGTAACCATCTTTACCACGTTTGTATAGATTATCACCAATGAGTGAGTACTTCAGGGCTTCTTGTTCTAAACTCCTTTTCCTAGCCAGAGTTATGTCTAGAGGGAATGTGTTTGTCCTCAAGAATGATACTAGAGGTTCACTCCAATCTGGCACAATGGATACTTGATACAGAGTGGCGTGTTCCACTGGTGGTTTAGTGCAACAGATTGGGCATTCCTTGCACAACTTTTGGACATCAGCTTCCATAGTTGGCCAATGCACTCCGAATCTCTTTAGAGTCTGTAAAGTTCGTTGCTTTGAATGGTGTTGCTCTAGTGCACCTACATGTGCTAGTTGCAACCACTTAGCGTACTCATCCTCTTCTACGCAGCAAGCCAAGATCCCTTGATCTGTGTGCTTGTACATGCTTCCTGCCATGATGTGATACTTTTGGGCTTTTACAACCTCTCTGTTCCGTGTGTTTATCACTGGATGATTAGGCCCGTATGTCAATACTGGTACCAATGGCTTGGCCCACTGCGGTACAACTTCCAAATTAAACAAGTAAGCATCAGGAAGGTCATCTGACACTCCTTGTGGGGCTTCTCCCGATGTGAGCCTAGAGAGATGATCAGCTCTCAAATGAGTCCTACCTTTCCTTACCACAACTTCAAAGTCATATTCCATGAGCAAGAGAAACCATCTTACTAATCTTCCTGTATTGCATGGCTTATTTACGAGGTATACCAATGCCTGATGATCAGTAAAAAATTTAAACTTATTTGCAAGCAAATAGTGTCTGAATTTCTTAACTGCATATACCATGCCTAAGCCTTCTCTCTCCGTAGTGGTGTAATTCCGTTCAGCTGCATTCAACTGTCTACTGGCATAGGCAGTTGGAAGATCCATATTACCTTCACCAGTAGGTTGTGCAAGTACACATCCAATGGCATAATTGGATGCATCCACGTGAACATGGAATGGCTTATTCCAATCTGGTGTGGTCAAGATTGGTGCTGAACATAATCTTCGTTTAAGCTCTTGGAAGGAATTCTCACATTCATCCGTCCACTCAAAGTTTGTCAGAAGTCCGTACATGGGCTTTGCAATGACAACATACATGTGTATAAATCGTCGGTAATAACCACAGTGTCCCATGAAAGCTTGTACTTCCTTGACATTCTTTGGCCTAGGTAGCTCTGCTATGGCTCTCACTTTTTCTTCGTCGGTAGATATGCCATTCTTTGACACTATGTGTCCTAGAATCTTGCCTTGCCTGACCATAAAAACGCACTTTTCTGGGTTCAGGCAGACTTGATATTCTCTACATTTGTCAAAGATTTGTCTGAGTTCAGGAATATGGGTCTGTCTAATGTTGGAATGAGCACAAAGATCATCAACGTAGACTTCTAAACTCTTCCTCAGGAACTCCTTAAACACATGGCACATCAGCCTCTGGAAGGTAGCTGGTGCATTGGTAAGCCCAAATGGCATCACTCTAAAAGCAAAAATGCCCCATTCTGTGGCAAAGGCTGTCTTATGCTGATCCTCTAGAGCTATGGCTACTTGATTGTAGCCCGAAAATCCATCAAGGAAGCTGTACACTTCCTTGCCTGCCACTCTTTCTAAGAGATGTTCTGTGATGGGAAGCGGATAGTTATCTCGAATTGTGGCTGCATTAACTTTTTTCAAGTTAATACACACGCGCAGCTTGCCATTTTTCTTGGGCACCACTACGATGGGGGATACCCATTCAGTGTGCTCAATTTCATAGATAAATCTAGCTTCGACCAGTCTATCTATCTCTTCCTTGATCTTAGCAGCGTAATTATCATTATATGTATAAGGCTTTTGCTTAGAGGGTTTGGCATCTGAGGTCATGGGAATAGTGTGTGAGCATATATCAGGGTCGACACCTTTCAAATCCTTGTAACTCCAAGCGAATACATCTCTGTATTCTCTTAGCAAGGCAATCAATTCGTACTCTTCTTCTTCTGTTAGGTCATGGCCTATGTACGTGCATCTCTCCTCTCCTTCTTCTATGGCCACAACTATTTTCTTGGTGGTTTCTTTGTTATCATAGGCCTCTCCTACTTGTGCCTCTCGTTTAGGCATTCTTATCATGACTCTTCTGTCGTCTATCTCATACTTCTTAAAATTTTCCGGGACCTCAAACAAAGATTCTTCCTCTTCTGGTGAGACTTCTCTCTTCTTTCGTTTCTTTCCTTCTTCCTTTGGGCTCACATGTGTTGCTAATCTTACATCATTTGTAAGCTCTCCATGCCTCTGGGGTTGAAATTCTACTTCATGGAAGTATTCTTCATCTGATGCAAATGGTGGGTCCATAATGATAGACTCGAGATCGGAGTCACTTGCATCCTCAAATGCATCAGGGCTAGGTTCGCATTCTTCTAAAACTGCCTCTCCCATGATTGGCTCTATGGAGAAGACTGAAATGTCATAGCCATCCTCATCACAGTGAGGTGTCCATTGTTCTTCATTGATGGCTACGTCCATGGTTGCTAAAATTTCTGCCCAGCCATGGGGTTCAAATTCCTCGTCAGGAAAGACTACAGGTGCATAGGCTGGGTCTTGAATGGGTCTATGAGTTTCGTTTGCACCTATTTCTCTGGCCTTTTCTCTCTTCTCTTCCTCTACTGCTACCTTGCACATCCATAAGTGAGTGTCTTCATGCATCCATGAGGATCCAGACCCTATGGAATGCACCGATTCTGTATCATCTTTGGCTCTATGGATGGGATTCCATTGGATAGGAGGGACATCTCTATGAGAATAATCCTTGAGATTGACTTTGGTCGTAACACCCACGTGTTGCAAATACAAGGAGTTGGTTCCCCAATCCTGTACCACTTGCAACTGTCTCATAAATGGTCTTCCCAAAATCATCTCATAGGCATGATTTTTGCTGAAGTCACATATAGCAAAGCTATGCTCAAACTCAACACCACAAGTGGTGAGAGTTATTCCTTCTAGCAATCCTAAGGGTCTCTCAATATGACCATCGGCCATCTGCAATTTCATCCTCGTTGGCCTGAGTGCCGGCTTGCCCCAACGCTTCCATAGGGAATTAGTGGCAATTGCAACTCCTGCACCTGAGTCCAAAATTGCCTTGGTGGTGTACTCCTGGTCGGTGATGGGAAGATAGGTGTTCCCTTCTTCACCTTCACACATATCTCCTATCTTATCCAAGGGAATTTCTGGCACTGTCCTATGGGATCCTACCTGAGAACGAGGTTTTGCTATCTCTGGTACTTGTTTGGCTACATGTTTTCGCGCTTCTGGTCTATCCTTAGGCAGTTCTTCCAAAGTGGGATCGCGCTGCACCTTGGTGTTCTTTACTACCTCCGTGTTCCTTGATATGACTGAGTCATCGTTCCTTACCATGACTGTGGGTGCTCTCATACACGTGGACTTTGCCTCCCATGGGCCTGTGAAGTGAGGTAGCTCTTGTATGGAATTAGACTCAAAGTCCAATCTCTCGTGAGATTGAGTACTCTCATGTTCCCCGTATATAGATGGGATGTCTTGTGGGAATTGGTCGTGTGCATCATCCATAAGTTCAAAAGGAGGGGCGACTTCACTTTCATTATCCCATTTGTCTTCTTGAATCTCTCGTAGGAAGTCTGGTGCAAACCGATTCATAGAAGAAGAAGTGTCTGGCTCTGTAGAATTAGGCGCATAAGCAACCTGGGAAGGAGGGCTTATTCTATCATTGGCTCTCTCCTCGTTCTCATAGATGGCTGGGGCGCAAGCTTCTTGGGGAGGATTACTTATTCTATTACTTTTCCGAACAGGCTCATACGCTCTCTGAGAAGGAATGTAGGCCACCTGTGGGGGTACGTAAGCTTTCGAGGGAGGCTCATGTGCCTTTTGGGGGGGAAGATAAGCTTCTTGAGGAGGCACGTGGGCTTCCTGAAGAGGCTGGCTTATCCGTTCTCTCGCCCTTTCCTTTCTTTGAGGGGTAGGTTCCTTTTCTGATTGTGCAATTAGCCTCTCTATTCTTTCTAGCAGTCCATCAAAATGTAACTGCGTCTTAGCGGAGCTAGAGATGTTAAAGAGGCGGCTAGCTTCGAACATGGCTTGGGCCAATTCCACCATCTTTGCGCAAATTTTTGTTTGTTCAAGCTCTAGCTCGGCTCTAGGGTAGCATTTTTCATGATCGGTTATGGTTGGCCCTTCTTGGATTCTGGCCTGATATGCTTTCAGCATCATGTTTAGGTCTTCGGGAGTGGGATCAGCTAGGACTGATCCTACTCTAGGGGGTGGTGTGATTTGATGAGGCGGTGGGGAAGGTGGTGGGTCGGATAGAGATGGAAGTGGTGGTGGTGGAGTAGTGTGAGAGGAAGTTTGAGTTGTGAGTTCGGTTATTCTGGCTCTTGTTTCTCTTACGCTTTCCTCGAGTTCACTCATCTTTTTAGCCCATTGTCTTTTCATTCTTTCTCGACTATCTTTCCACGCTCTAGTCCTTTTCTTTGTCACGCTCTCGGTTTCACTAGCCTCTGGGCCCTTTTCCTGGCTTGCCTCTTGGTTTTGCTGCAATGCCTGAGCTCTAGTGACTACCTGCACTGGTGCAGTGGAAGTGACACTTCCTGAGGAAACTACAACCAAACCAATCACATTGATAGGAGTGATTTTTGGCATATTATTGGGGTTCTTTGGGCAATCTCGTAGAAGATGCTCTTTTCCACTATCTTGGCAAAAGCCTTGGATCGTCACGGACTGATTTTGTGTAGGTGGAGGTAAGGGACAATCACGAATGAAGTGATCTCCCTGACATCGGTAGCATGGTCCTCTAGGAAATGGTGGTCGTACCTGCCTAGGTTGAGGCCTAGGGTTGGGGTTTGCATACATGACGTTTGTGTAGTCTGACTCCCAACTAGGTTCACTCGGTTCTTCACTATAGTAGGACTCACCATGTTCTGGAGACTGCATGTAGTAAGCCTGGGGACTATCGACATGTGTAGAATCAAAGCTATGGTCACTTGGATCACTTTCAGAAAGCAAGGATGTTACTGGGACTAAGGCTCTATTCAGGTTCTCTTCTGCAGCAGTATACTTTACTGGGATCACGTTAGCGGGGTTTGGAGGCTGTTGAGCTAGCACCGGTTGGGGTCTCTGTTGGGCCTGATATGGTTGCTGATAGGGTTGCTGTGGCCTGCCATATGGCTGTGGAGGGTACTGGTTCTGGTATCTGCCTTGTTGGTAGGGCTGAGGGTAGGGTTGCCTAACTGCCTGCTTGTTGTATGGGCAATCTTGTGCGGTGTGATTGGTGTATCGCCGTTCTATGGTGCAGTACTGGCTACTAGGATTTACTTGGGGCTGAGCCATAATAGGGCAAACATTCGCCATATGGTCGCCACCACATGCATAGCACCTTTTCACAGGAGCAAACCTTGGGATTTGTTTGCTAGTTACACCTAATTTCTGGGCCACTTTCTCTGCGAGTTCCTCAATTGATGTGGATTGCGTGGAAGAGTGACTAGATGCACTATCTGAATCTTTGTAGATTTTGGAAAGCTCTAGTTCTTCCCCTAGGTTATCTTCGATGTCAATGCACATGCGTACACATTCTTCTATAGTCCTAGGGTCCTTCAGATACACATAGGATCTCAATTTCGTACTCAGCAATCCATCAAGGAATAAAGCCACTTGTTTGGCAGGTGTGGGTAGCTCCGAAACAGGGCACCTTTCAAGATATTGTCTAAATCTTCTTCCGGCCAATCTGACAGTCTCTTGGGGGGTCTGTTTGAAGCTGTGAATCAATGAGGAGGTATTGTGTCTTATGCCGCTCTTAGAGAACTCTACAATGAAAGCCTCTAGGAGTTGGTCTATGCTCCTGAACTGCCGCTCATCCAATGGCTGAAACCATGTAAGTGCCGTGTTCCTCAGGGTTAGACCGAAGGCATTGTACTGTGTGAACAAATCCTCCACTTGTTCAGCTCTCAAGACTTGCTTGAACTCCGCCACATGATCATAGGGATCTCCTGTGCCATCAAAGTAATTCTTCATGGACTTAACTAGCTGGGTCGGTCTCAAAGTTCTTGTGTGCTCTCTAGGCCTCGGCAGAGGAAATCCATCCACATTTCTTTGGTTCATGTGAGCTCTAAGCATCTCAGGTTCTACCCTATTCGTTTCCGTCCTCGTTCTTTCTCTGCCCACTGGGTTAGCAAAGCTTACTTCTGGTCTATCTCTGCTTCTGTCTCTTTGAGTTCCATGAGCTTGGGATGTTCAAGCTCCAGGGTGACCATAGGATACATTCGATCTTGGTTGAGGGAAAATGAATTCACCCTTCCAAGTGTAAGCATGCCTATCATTCTCTGTCACCACAAAGACCCTTTCCGAGGTGTGATCTAAGTAGGTCACTCTACCTCGGCTATCAGGATCCTTAAACTCATAGATCATGATATTTCCTATATCAGTTGGCTGATTAGATTTATACCTCCAAAAGGCTTCATCAGTTTCTCGATTGAGGAGCAACTCTATGCTCTTGTTGTCTTGGGGAACCCACTCAGGCGTGATAATCCTAGTGAGAACAGATTTGCCTCGGGGGGTTCTAGGTTCTACACCCATGTTTCCTTGTTCCACGTCACCTAAGTCCGCTTCTGAGATTACATTTCCAAATTCATCCGTCCTATCTGGGTGACTGGTGACTACGTATATGGTTCCTTCTTTGTCCAGGTATGCACCGTTTTCAAACTTGACTGCTGGGTGCTCTAGTCCTATGGATTGATCAGGATTCTTAATCTGTACCACAGATCTTCCTAGGCCATCCTCATAGATGCTAGCACCTAATCGGTTGGTCCTAAGGTATTCCAACTGTGTTTTGTAAGGGCCTTCTACCCTGTACAAGTAAGGCACACCTGAACTTCCCGTAGGTCTGTCCATGCCTTGAGACATCTCTGACTCACTGGTCTCAGAGCTAGGGTAGTACGAGTGGTGGCTCAACTGCTGGGCCCAAGACCTAGCAGTGTGGTTAACACTAGCCTCTGAAGATCTAAGGCTCTGTCTCTCTCTTACTAGGTGTCGTCTTGATCTAAGGTTCATATGCCTAACTGATTAGCCCAATTTTTGCTCAGAGTACAACCTCGTTGCCGATCAATTGGTATCAGTCACTTGATTCTTTTTTAGTTATTCCTCGTGTTTAAGGTCTTGTCTGATATTACGTCGCCAGGAATACTTGAATGTTCCTCGTACTTTCAGGTTGATCGTTCCACGTTAGGTCCTTTTCCTTTATGTTATCGACAGTACAGAGATCAGGTTTTTAGCTTGCACTTGATTTTTTAGGTAGTCTTCAACTTGATACCTGCCTATCGTCAACGTGACTTACTCCTACCTCTAATCGTTCTTAGCCTAAGCTATGAATAGACAGAGGGGGTTAAAAGTTTCCAACCTTTTGTTTCCTGCTTGGTTGCCCTTGAGTGCTCAGGAGGTGTGTTCCCAAGCTTGCACTTACACTTGCTTAAAACGCCTTTCGATGCCCTCAATAGATCTGTAAGAGTTCCAAAGTTAGCTTGAAGATTTAAATTCTAAAGACAGAACCACTGATTTTCATTCCTGTAGCACAAACACAAACTTGCATAGTGATTTTCAAGAAAACAATCCTAAGGACCCCTGACTTTGATCCCCCTGGATATGGGCAACTTCAAAATACTCTATCTAAAAATCAACGTATTATCTTTATAAAAAACAGTTGAGGGCTTGTAGTATAGGCCACGAGCTTTCCAACAAGCCCTAGAACTCAAAAAATTGATTTCGTATGAAGAAGTTATGACTGTTCAGGGTTTAAGAGGTTAAATCATGATTCAATCTGGCCGACAGATCCTAGGATTTTCTCCAAATCACAAGTGTAGGAACCTCACAAAATGCTAATTGATTGACTATTTTGCCCCAAAATTATCCCAAATTTTGAACAAAATCAAACCCTAATTTTTGGCCGAAAAGCCTGTCAATCGCGATCGACAGGTCTGTCAATCGCGACAGAGGTGTCCGTCGGGGCTGTCAATCGCGATCGACGGTGTCACTCACGATCGACAGAGTCGATCGTGGCTGTCAATCGCGATCGACAGTATCAATCGCGATCGACACGTTTTCCGAATTTTTCGCCGAGATTTCAGTCAATCGGGGGCCTATCAGTCGCGATGGACACGTGGCTACGCACAAAAGTCAATCAATCGTGGAATTTCAGTCAATCGCGATCGACGGTGTCAATCGCGATTGACATAGGTGTCGGTCGTGGCTGTCGATCGGGATCGACGGTATCAATCGCGATTGACAGGGTCCTACGTGGCAGTCAGTCGATCGTGGAGGTCTGTCGATCGCGATTGACAGGGTCTGTCGGTCGCGATTGACAGAGGCTGTCGATCGCGATTGACAGAAAACCTCGGAATTTTTCTACTGTTTTTAGTGTTTTAGGATGTGCTCCTTGTGCTTGTTCTAGTGGTGCACTCACTTTTGTGAAAAGCCAAAAATTTCTGTCAGTCGCGATCGACAGAAGCCTGCGACCGCGAGACAGTTGCGTCGAGTTTCGTACCTGCGCAGGAAGCTGGGGATGATGATACAGCAAGAACCTGCAATGAAACTCAAGAAACATGCAAAATCCGCACACACAATATCGTTCTCTCGCTCTCCCACACAAGTGAAATGAGGGAAATGAGATGGGGAAGGTGATATGATCAAAAAAC